>JAZGTH010000085.1:3322500-3510000 GCA_036877525.1 Chromobotia macracanthus
TTTACTTTACACCACAACAGTGTGTTTGTCTTTTCTATCACTCTGCTCAAATCAATATTTCATTACACTTGCATATTACCTCAATACTACTATACATAAATAAGATCCACTAAACTCTATAAAATGACTAGCTGACTAACCTATTCATTTCTCATTTAAACCAAGTGAATTCTCACAGTGAGGACTAGAGATAACCCTAACCCATTAATACTAAATTTCAATAAATAACATTATTAAAACCTAAAAATATTTATGTCTATTTTTATTCACAGTGTTTATTTGTGCTTTAATTTTGTGCAAATAACTAAATACTTACCAAAAACAGTGGTCTCATGTAGATAAGTATGCAAATGTGAGCTTGTAACATCTGGATGTGTTGAATAGATAACATTCAAATTACCTGAAATGGAGAGAAAAAGCACAGACATCTTGCAGTGCGGTGAAGATCACAAACTTATTGTAGGAGACCAACAAGAGAAGTACAGATGAAAAATTAGGAAGAGGTCTGAATTAGCCAGATTATTAAACAATTGATATGCTAAATATTTTTATGATACAGTGGCCAGAGGTGTTTAAAAAGAGAAGAAAAAACTTTACTGGTAACTGTAGTGAATGTGGATTCATAAATCGGGGTTCCTGCAAGCACAATGTAAACAGTGAATATATCAATATGTCAATAGGAACACAATAAAGTATGTTAAGATCTCATATAGACTTTTATTTTACCTTCTGTGGAGGGAATAATCTGTTTGTAAGGGAAAAAACACAGATGTTAAGCACAGAACCATCACCTGTTTTTCTTGTCCATATAAACACTGTAGAAATGGATGACCGGGGCGAATTGTCACGAGGACTGTATCTCAGTGACTATACGGTTTTCAGCTGAAACTAGAATTGCGAGAGTGCTTATATTGTATGTTGTTTTGAAATATCTAGTTTATAACTATTTGTATGTTCAATGCATAGTTCAGCAATCACAAAAGGTCAATTCAAGTCATTCCAAACCTGTATGACATTTATCTTCTGTGGAACACAATTGAAGATACTTTGAGAAATGTCTCAGTGATTTTACATCAATACAATGGATGTCAATGGATAATGGAAGAATTTTCAATGTTGAGTGAACTATCCCTTTAAATTGAAATGCATATCCCTACACTGTATTTGTATTGTTTAACATTGTGAAAACACACATTAACACAGCCATGTCATACAAATGTGCCATCATTGCCATTTGCTTTATATAGGCATTAAAAAACATGGTCATTATATGTTAAATGTATAAGCTCATGTATAAATATTTATGTAAATGTACTTGCTGTTATTTTCAGAAATGGTAAAAATTACAGTAACTCACCCATGTTGGAATCGTACAGAGGACAAATACCAGAACACTCTTCATGATCAGACGACACAAACAGCACATCTGTAACACTATATCTAATATACTGACACACTTCTTCCTGAGGTACCTGTGCAGAATAATTCATAAACCTTCATAAGATGAACATGACACACTTATGAGGTACAATGACCTGACAAGCTGTATTAATTTAAGGTGTGTCATGCAAATACAGTTATAAAAAACAATTACAGGAAGAAGAGAGAATGTGGAATTCAGAACTTCAGCACGACTAGTTACTGGACCTGGATCAGAGAATTGTGTGTCCAGGTACAAACCTCAGTTATAGGCCTAATTAACAGTTTGATAAACACTAAACTATTTCTTTCCCAAACTCAGAACTTACTGACCCTGCAGACCGGTGATATATTGAGCGTTTACATGTATTATTATGTGTGATTATTATATATCTTGTCTTTGTAACTCACAAACTCTCATTCATTGATATATCACAGGATGAAAGTTAACATTACATAATACCTCATAAAACCTCATAATATGTACTATTTATAAAAAAAATGTTTCATTGTGTGGTGAAGGAAATGAACAGTATCAATAAATACAAACATGTTGAAGAAAATGTGTGTAGCTGGTAATTTACAGAAACAAATCAGTCAGGTAGGAAGTTTCTGAAAGGGGGACTATTATTATTAATGATAAAGTTTTAAAGGTAGGTAAGCAAAATATAAACTACATGAAGTACATTCATATTCACATGTGAGGATACAGTGAGTAATTTATCTCTGTATTAAACATTTCAGCCAGATACAGAAGTTATAGATTAACAGGGAAACCAGAAAGGCAAATCATCAGGGCTCTTCTGTTTCAGTAGTTCCAGTTTTCTGACTGGATACATCTGACATGAAACCTGAGCTTGACATTTTAACATCAGGATCTCTGAAAATGATGCGAGTTACTGTTAACATTAGATGATTAAAATTTTAATAATGATTCAAATATTATTTACACATTTATATGATCATATCTGGGTCTTCATAATGAATGTTCTCTTCACTGATTTTTCTGATTTTCGCATACGTTGTCAGCGGCTGTGTTGACATAGATCTGATCCATCATCTGATTTGCCATGTCCTGCTCAATCCCCTGTTGTCCTGAAAAACATCTGTGAAAATATTACTAATTAAATGTTCCATCCATTTTTATTAGATGTATCATTAACCGATTGAAAATGTTGAAGATTATAAAACACAACTGATGCAACCTATAGAACTGGCCAGGAAAAACTGGCTCCATTTTATATCGGTTAACTGAACATATCAAATAAAATCCACAGAGCTAACCTTCTGAGACCAAACCTTCTGTGCTTGTAGAAAACACAGAGACAAACAGAGCCATTATAAACAGAACAGCCAGCACATATCCAGCAATTACCCCTGCAGACAGAAAGGTTCTCTGTGGTGTGAAAGTGGAACCATACAGCCTGACAAAGACCCTCTTGGGAACCTTTTTTAAGAGTGTACATCATTTTATATGATCCAAGATCACTTATTCTTAATGTGATGCTCCCCTTTTTCTTTCTTTTTGGTGTATATATAACAGTTTCTATAATACATAACAGGAATAATAGTTTCTATCCTTCTTGTTTTTCATCAAACTAGGTACTGAATGCTGCTGAATACCAAACAACCATTGCTTATCTTCTTAATGTCAGAAAGGATCAAACATTTTATTTCAAAAGATCATCCATCTAACAGGGAACAGTCTCTGAATGTCGGCTAACGTTCTCTTGAAGTTCTCTTTTCAAGAACGCTCTTTCAGTAACAGTAGTAGAACGTTATATAACGTTATATAGATCATGTCAAAGTGTTATTCATATGTAGTTAGTGGAACATTTTAAAAATGTTACAGAATTAAACAATGTTTGAATAACATTCTTATAACCAAGCAGTAACGTTAATACAACATCCTAACAACCTAAAATTGGTGGCTGGGCAGGTTAAACACCCTAACTAGCATATAAACAATATCATGAAAATTGGTTAAGTTTTACCTGATCTGTTGGTTTGACACTTGATTGACACTGGGTGGCTTCTCATGTCAGAGAGTGATGTCACAATGATGTCATAATGTTCAGCCGACAGCACGTCATCAATCTGAAATCTTGTGACATTCACGTGTGCGGGAATTTCTTCATTGATCTGGACCTCAAATTCTGACCACAATCCGAACGGTGCATCCCAAACCATAATGTGCACAAAAAATGTGCACACACAATAATAGTCACGTTCTATATAAGGTATTCTATAGGACACGTGTTCTATATGTGTTCTATATAAGGCACAGGTATTCTATATGAGGTATTCCATATAAGTCACATGACCAACTGAATACTATTCTATGACTACTACTACTACTATGAATACTATATCATTGTAACTCCTCTTTTATCTAAACACTTTTGTCAGTTTTTACTGTAACACCGTTTGATGAAATTTAATTCTTTAATTATCATTTAATAATTATAATTTAATTATATAGTATTATATAGTATTACCACACTAATACTGGGAGGGCTTGGTTACTACGGTTGAATTACTTTAGACAGGTAAACACAAATGAGCACTTCAGAGGGTTTCCCAGCTAGAAATTTTAGCTTGTAAGAACATTTCCCTAATATTTCCATTAAGTGACAAACAATGCTAAAAATGTTCATTTTAAAGTTCCAGGAACTCTCAAAACATCCAGTTTTCTACCCGTTGTATTAACATTATTGCATGATTGTTCCACTAATTATTTAATGTTTTTTATATATAACATATAATACAAAAACTCCTACTAATGGTACTGCAAGAACATACATGTCTGACAACTTTGAGAACATTAGCCAACATTCTGAGAACATTCACTGTTAGCTGGGGTTGGTCTGGCAGTCTTGAAGAGCATTCAAATATACCCAAGCAGACATTTATAGATCGTATTATTATGTCTAGTGCTGTGTGTGGATATGCAGTTTGGTGTTTTCGTTGATCATTCTACATGACAAAGCACACAATCAAATCTCAACATGCAGAATTCTCTAGAAACATTCTAGACATTTTGAAGATTTTACAGTGCCTCTACACAGCTACTCTTCACAACTATTTCTTCTTGCTGGGGTGCAGTTGTGGCCTACTGGTTGAAGAGACACACGTGTAACCAGAAGGTCACTGGTTTGATTTCCAGTGCCAGCAGGAGACAACTGAGGTGCAAGGCAGCAAGGCAACCCCCAATTGCTCCCCGGGTGCCGCCACGCTGCTCACTGCTCTGGGTGTGTGTTCACAACTCACTACCCCAGTGTGTGTGCACTAACCTGATGGGTTAAATGCAGAACACAAATTCGGGGTATGGGTCACAACACTTGGCCTGCATGCGACTTCACTACCTTAATAAGTCGCCCAAGTCTGCTCTGTTAGCTGGTTCTTAAAAGTTAAAAATTAATATTGTTACATCACAATCAATGCCTCTTTGTAACATCTAGTTAACATTTAAACCAGCCCACCAAAAGAAACGGATCAATTCAGAAGCGATCGCACTGGAAAACATGCTTGCTGCTGAAAACATTGACCATGAACCCAAACAGACTGCAGGAATGATGTAAGGCCCGGGTCTGTTGCTGTGGTCCCTAAAAAAAAAAACATTCATAAGACTTGCTTGGAAAAACATTTTAATAAACAGCTGCACAGTCCTTCAAGCAAATTTTACACATTGTTTGTAGATAATCATAAAATATGCCACAAAAAAAGGTTAAATCAGTGCTGGTTTGATGTAAGCATACAAACCGAGTTTTGCTACATTATTACAATATATAAGGCTGTTTTAACAACCATCTCGAGTTTCTGAATTATATCCGACTGATGCTGCATATTTTGAATATGAATATATTACGTGCACTAATTCTACTTGGATTTGTACTATTTGCCAAGTTTTATTTTTATATTTTATCATAACATGAAACGTCATGGCAACACTGACATGCACTTCACAGAATTTTATCTCTAAAGAAATTGAATGTTTGAATTCAAACATGAGGCCTAAAGGGAACATATTGTGTTTCAGACATAACTTTTGTTTCTAACTATTACAGTTGTTCTTATGTGTTAAGCATCCTACATAGAAGAGAACAGCTTGTATTAGCAGGGATGTCTTTTTCTGCAATGCCTTTAGATTCATTGTTACTATTTAAACTATAAAAAAATCTGCTAAAGTTATGCGACTGTCATTGGAAATGTCAGAATGACAGCTGTGTTATTGAGAATAAAGCATCCTATACTTCTTAATCTTACAGAATGTGTAACACTCAAGAAACAGTGGAAAAGTAACTATTTTAAATACTACATATATAGGAACATGAGCTAAATCAGGCATGCACTCACATGCACTTAAATTACACTGTGCAAAAAAGCACAGCATTTCAAAGTCTTCATGACAGAGTTTTGTAAACCATTAAAAACCTGAGAAGCAAATTTGGCAACTAAACGAATCTTGGAGGACCAGCATGTTTGGGTGATCTTTGTCTGAGGATCAACGTCTTCCAAAATCACATCAATACCAAACAAACAACACCAGACCTATATCATAATCAGACTCATATATGCTGTGGACAAAAATACAAAGCAGGAGACGGTTTGAATCCTGCCATAGCGAGTGTAGCTCTAACTGACAGCTGGTGGAATTGTGGGGGGTAAGACTGGCCCATCTGTACTCATAAAGAGTGCTTCTGTGGACCTCAAATTTAGGGTGGGCAGAAATCAGCAAAGTAAGGGTGCTGCAGGGCCTCCTCGGCTGAAATTCGCTGTACTGGATTACATTTCAAAAGATTCTGCAGGGAACACAGAAGAAGAGAATCATAAACACAGACATACAAAAACAGAGGGGTAATAGCTTACAGTTCTGCCATAAGCCCGCAGCCTACTAAATAATAACAAATATCAACAATAAAAACAGATTAAAATGGGGCAAGAATACAGAACCTGCAGCAGATCTCTGCCGGTGCTGCTGAGTTTCGGGACAACATTCACAAGCGATGTGGTGGCTGGGTACATTGGATACGGCTACAAAACATAATGCAATTATCACAAAATTGTGGTTTTCAAAGTAGACAATTGTTGATTCCATATTTCTATCATGAACAAATGCTACAAGTTTTTTTAAAGGCATATCACAAGGAATTGCATTGTACTTTACAGATTAATGCTACAGTCCAAACTTTTTTTTAATTTAAGTTTTTAAATTAAGCCTATTTATAGAGCAAGTACATAACAGATCAAAGTTCAACAAGATCTCCTTATTTTACCCCGATTTCCAACAGTAAGTTTATAATAATGATTTATAATTTGAGCTGTCTGGTCCGATTTCCTGGGAAATGTCATATCTGCATTGCTCAACTTTACTAGAGTTCTGCTTCTAGATAAATGAAAGATGTACCTTATAATCTGGAAGTTTATTCATAGTCTGCCACTGTTCTTCTGTCGGCGTTCCCAATAATGTGCCAAAACGTTAAAGAAAACCAACTTTTGTAAAGTCAACTACATACAGAACATTTAGAACATATAAACATATAGAACATATAAACATATAGAATATAAACCCATTCAAACAATTTATGAACCAAAAACAAACAACATCCAAATTCAGCATCTATAATACCAGTGGCCCAAACTCATTACTACATGTACATACCCTAGTTAAACAGAAGAACTCAATGTAAAGGATATCTAAAGATCCTCTTTAACTGGTCATCTACATCATTACCAGGAAATAAAGGACGTCCTGCGTTGGCTAGTTCTAAAAGCAAAGAAAATAAGAGAGATCAATAGTCATACAACTAGAACCGTTTAAAGTTTTAATTGCAGTTCATTCATACCTGCAAATATGCAGCCTGCAGACCACATGTCAATGGAGGTAGAGTAGAGCTTAGCACCAAACAGCACGTCTGGAGGTCTGTACCACAATGTCACCACCTGTAACATCAACATCAGCTCACACACTGAGAAAACATTAGACTGAGTAACTGTTAACGTTTTCTTCTGCTACGTGGCTCACCTCAGCTGAATAACATCGGACAGGAATGCCAAAAGCTCTGGCCAAGCCAAAATCAGCTAGCTTCAGTTCACCGTTCTAATAACACCAAAACAAAAAGTTAATACAATTTAAACAAAATAATTATGTCACATCAAGCTAGTGAAATGTATTTATTTCCATGACTTTCATGTGATGTTGTAAGTGAAATAATGGATTAAAGCAGCCAAACAATAACCAGTCACATCGTTGAATCTGTTTTTCATCCACTGAAGTTCCTTTAAAGGTAGAAGATCTTTCTTAATATTGTTTAGATGTTATTCGGGGCTGTTCATCAGTGTAATAACCTCCAGCCTCCTGAGAAACCCTATTAATATCCTAATGCTTTATAATACACAAATATAGACTCACTAGACAATCTCACACTCTTTTGTGTATTAACTAATGGTGAGAAGTGAAGATGGTGTTATACAGTCACAATATCAGACACATCCAGTTGGTTTCTTACTCTGTTGATAAGCAGATTTTGTGGTTTAAGGTCTCGGTGGAGAACATTTCGACTGTGGCAGAATGCAAGTCCCTTTAGTAACTGGTACATGAAGGACTGAAAGAACAGACACATAGATTAGTAACGCCAGAGTCAGAGAGTTTAAGGAAGTCTCCACGCTCGGCGGCCATTTTTGCAACGCCTCCTGGGCAGCTATTTCAGTCATACAAGACCAAGTCCTATCTGCTTGAATGGGGAAGACAGATATCTCTAAAATCACTGTCTAAAGTCACAATAAAACAAAATATTTACAAACAACTATTAAACCCGTCATCAACTGTACCATTAATTCTGTTTCTTAAGCTCGAATTGTGCTACTAAAACAAGTTTTTTCAGATCACTTAAGGTATTGTGCATACGCAACATTCTGTACATAGCCCCTCCTCCAGAGAATATTACTGTTTAGCGATTGATTATTGATCTTTTTACTAGTAGGCGGGACTTCCTTCTCTAGAGCGGCCATATTGAACATTGCAGTTTCCCCCATTCACAGTAATGGAAGTGCAACATCTTGTTAATTCTACAATCTTTGGTAATACCGCAGATCTTAAACATCAAATGACATCAGGAGGTTTGACATGAATGACATAAACAAACTTTACCTTGACAATCTCTGGATCCAAGTCGCCATTACAGCTGTCAAAATATTTCTTTAAATCCTGTTTGAAAGAAAATCACACTACACATTAAACATGGGTTGACTATGGTTCAATGAAACTAGTCAAAACTGAAGGACTGTTGCTTATGTGAGGACAATCACATAAGCGTGACAGCTGCTCTTACCTGATCACAATACTCAAACACTAATGTTAACTTCTTATCACTGTGAAGAACATCATGCAACCTACAGAAAAAGCAGCAGCGTTATGGTAATGCAGCATAATAAATTTAAAAAATGCAGCATAATAAAAGTCCCGCCATACCAATACTGCAATAATATAACCAAATCTAAAGAAAAACGTGCATGCATTATTTGTAAAGAAATGCACGTACAATTGTACTTACCTACATTGAAATAAACGATGAATTAAAATAAATATATGCTGTACGTTTGTAAACATGCGCGTCAAAATAAAACCAAAATAAACATACCTTACAATGTTTTTATGTTTTAGCTCTTTCAGGAGGCAAATTTCTCGTAAAGCTGAACTTGGGACTCCCTGTGAAAGCATTTTAAATTATTGTGGCACTGTAAACTTTACTTATATTTCCCATCACAGCCATCTCTCTGTACCTCATCATCATCATCCAGCCTCACTCTTTTCAGAGCCACAATTTCATGCGTCTCCCTGTTTTTGGCCTTAAAAACCGTTCCATAGGTACCTGATGACCAACACACAGAACCACATGAATGAACAATAAGATGTTGAGAAAAGTCAGTCTGTCAAGTCTTTATAAAACACACACAAATCTGAAAAAGGGGTGGTGCTTGTGAGCTATACGTGCTCTCTGATTGGGCAGCTACAATTGGTCTTATGAATAATTAACTATATGGGTCTTATTAATTATTATTAACCCTTCACTGTGTATTTTTTTAATTTCATGGCGAATGGACACGGTGTCGTTGTTTATTAACGCAATTACTACAGTAATTTTATTAATGATATATTTAAAATTATATTAATGATTATTTCAAATCATTTATTGTCCCGACTGCACAGCGTCGTCACGTGACACCTGTTTCTTTTCTCGGCGTTTGTCAGGATGGACCAATCACAGCGGTTTATGATTACCGGATATATTTTATATAAATTATATTTTTTCAGGAGATTGCTGGGACGGGTTGTCATTTGTATGCCAGATACCAATTCAATCAACCGAACAGACTTTATTGAAAACTTATACTGTCTAGTGTCCATTAAAACAAAACCTCTTATGATTATAATGGAGCTCAATGGGACGTCGTTTTGGAGCCCCCTGTAGGAAGCAGCTTTGTGCATCGCATTTTAATGACAATTATAAGCGTGCAAATGATGCTGCATTGAATAATCGATCTGTTTGATTAGATATAATCATTGCAACAGCTCAAAGTCCGTGAATAATACGATTTAAGACACGCCCCAGTAATGTCGCGATTTAAACAGGTGCATCATCCCTCCAGCATCACCCGTCTACATTAGACTTGAAATTAACAAATGCTTACAAACGTAACATCTACAGCAGATTTAAGCCCCATTAAACCTTTATTATAGTTAAGTTATTATAGGCCAGACAAACCATGTACTTACCCTCGCCTATCTTCTCCAGCTTCTCATACTTTTGCATAATTTTAGGCAGATACAAAAGCTTTTCAATAAAACGTCCAAGCCGAGTGTGATCCCCTTAATTAAAATAAGTTTTTAATTTCACAATTGATTACTGCCGTTTTTATCAACAAGACGCGCAGCATGCAAAATGAAGAGCTTCAAGATGGCGGCGCACTGAGACAAATTTCAAAATAAAAGTCACGGTATTGTGGCACGTAAATGCACTTTAAGTCAGCTACCTAAATATAAACATATTTGCACAAAATATGTGCACAAAGTATATATTAGAAGACAAGCAAAGTATCAACACAATGGTATCTATTGATAATATATATATTCCAATAAAATAAAATGTATACCTCACTCTGTTAAAGCCTTTATTTGAAAAATAAAAACAATTAAAATACTTACTCTAGAGTTCAGGGAGTAAAACGATGCATAAACATTAAAACCTCCATTGTGTGTTTGGCTATCACTTACACATCACTGATAATTCACATTAAACTCAACCCACAGAATATTCATACACCTCATTTATGACAGAGCACCAAATGAAATTTTCTCTGTGATTAGTTTGTGTCCACTGGTGTCTGTTCAGTAGCACTGAATATTTCATGCTTCGAGCGTCACTTTTTGGAGTCTGATCTAATCATGGACATCTGCTCATTTGTGACCATCAGATCGTTGTCTCTTTATGAGCTCAGCATACAGCCCTCCCTTGCTCAATAACTCCAGATGCGTTCCAGCCTATGAAAACACAACCAGTTAAAACAACATTAAATGATATCACAGGCTTTACACGTTCACTACACAAGTACAAACATCTTCCTGACCTCAACAATACGTCCATTGCTCATGACGCAGATGAGATCGGCCGCTTGAATGGTGCTGAGACGATGAGCGATGATCAGAACAGTGCGACCGCTCGTGGCTCTGTCCAAAGCCTCCTGAACCACACGCTCAGACTCTGCATCCAGAGCGCTGGTGGCCTCGTCCAGAATCAGGATGCTGGGGTTTTTGATCAGGGCCCGAGCGATGGCAATTCTCTGTTTCTGGCCCCCAGAGAGGGTGACTCCACGCTCACCTGAAGAATAAGTTACAGATCAACAAAAAAGTTTCTTTTTTATTTCTTTGAACAGAAATACAATTAGAAGTCTAGTAATTAATAAATGACTGTTTTTTTTTTGGTTTTTATTTCTTTATTATGCAGGTCCAAGTCTGCGGTTTTCCCATGGAACAGGGAAATACATTTAGACTGAGTCTAGTTTTAGTAATAAATACTAATTTTTTGATGCTGTTGAAATATTTTACTCTACTATGTACTACCATTTTGTAATTTTCAAGAAGAAATTTTGTGTAATGCATAAGAGTGACTGTAAATTAAGTATTTTAGGTATGGCAGGGGCATATTTTTAGTTTTGGTATTTGAGTTATGGTCATTGAGCTAGTTTTTGGCTAGTTTTGACTAGCCATTGGGCTGATTTTGTTAGGCGGACCTGGCAACCCTGGACAGGGCAGTGGAGGGACAGAGAAAGACAGGAGTCAGGAAAAAAAAACGCAAGGTCAGACTTAAACCCGGGTCACCCAAGCGACACTGCACAACATGGGCGCATCCCGTGAGACTACTTGCTCTGACAAATGAATTATTTTCAGCCTTTCTGTGGTACACCCTTATGTACAGTTACTAATGTAACAGCACTTGCCAACCACTGTGTTGTATCCGTCTGAGAAGCCCACAATGAAATTATGAGCATTTGCTTGTTTGGCTGCAGATATGACCTCAGCATCTGTGGCACTGGGCTTTCCAAACCTGATGTTCTCCATTACTGATGTACCAAAGAGAACAGGCTCCTGTGAAAGAGAGAAACCAAATAAAAACATTAAAAAAAAATTTGAAAAAAAAAAAAAAATGCTTAGGCTAAAAACATCTAGTGAGCTAATCTTAGAATAAAAAAAACAGATGCCAAAACAGCTCAAAAGAGCGTAACATGTAAAATGTACCTGACTAATAAAGCCAATGACGTGTCCCCTTAGCCAAGATGGGTCCAGCGTTCTGATGTCCAGTCCATCCAGCATTATCACTCCACTGCTGGGGTCGTAGAACCTCTCCAAAAGAGCGGCCACTGTGGATTTACCTAAATTACAGGAGTAAATAAATCAGTGAGCTAATCTGCTTAATGATTTAATATGAAAAAGTGATTGAGATATTGAAGTGCACACAAACATGAAGGGTTTAAAGTCAACAAAATGAAATCTAAATATAACTATTCTTATTTTTTTATGGAATATTGCAGTTATTTGTGGATGTCATTATTGTTTTTTAAATTCATGTGCCCTCATAATCTTTAATCAAAATCTGATAATGTACTTCCGCTCTGGAACAGCAGACCTTCTCTGATGATGTCAGTCTGATGGCTTGGGCGGAGCCAGAGCTGTTAACTACTCCCCTCCGACGGTCAGTCTGCTCCGAGCTTTGAAATGCCTACTTTTCTACAGCCAATCAACTCCCAGTGGAAAAAAACAAGCCACGCCCCCCATTTTGTGTTTTACTTTCAATTACGTCAGAACACTGAAGTAAAGACGGTTTGCAATTTCCAGTTCACGGAGACTTTAACATCACAGTGAAGTGACTTCACCTCCTCCTGACTCTCCCACTATAGCGACTGTTTTACACGGAGGCAGAGTCAGACTGAAGTTCTTCAGGATCTGGTTGCCAGGTCTTGTTGGGTAACTGCAGTAAAGACAGAATAACCAAAAAATCCAACCCAATAGATTTGATTCCTTTAGATTCCAGATGTTCTTGAACAAGACAAAACAGAGACCTTACCTGAAGTAAATGTTCATGAAGTCCACTCTTCCTGTCAGAGATCGGTGAGGAATACGACCACCTCCTGTGAGTGGAATGCTCGGTTCTAAAGTCAAGTACTCGAAAACTCGGGCCCCTGCACTCATACCTCGAACCATCTGAAACATGACTGCTATATAAAAATCACTGATAAAAATATAAGTTTAAAATAAAGCAGAAATCTACATTATCCACTCACCTGCCCAAACAGAATTGAAATACTGGCAAGAGATCTACAGACAAAAAAGGTAAAAATTAAAGCTTGTCATTTGTTTAAAATGAGTCACTCTGTCAACACACAGTCTATTTTATTAGAGATTCTTAATTCACAGATTTGAACCGATTTCTTAACATATTTCTACATTATACAGAAAAAATGAAGGACAAAATAAAATGTTATTGGAATTGAAACTCTTGTGGCCACTGACCTCTGAACTGTCTGTGAGGCAACTAAAAAAGACATCAGGTCACCGGGGGACATGTCATTATGAGCCATCAAAGACCCGCCAGCGAAAATAGTGCCCAGAACAATACCTGTAAATAGACAACAAAGAATTATTCAATTATTCAACAGCCCTCCAATTGTAATGAATCTGTTTGTTTGTTTGACCAATCAGAGAGAACGTGTCATTACTCACAGTTCAGAACAATATTAGACAGGCCTTGAAATATGGCGATTCCTGTGCCCAGTGTTTCATTCATTGCAGCCGATTTCTCGACTTCGGCTGCAAACATCCTGTGACGTATATTAGGAATCGTCTTCAATTTAGTTATTTTTTGGAAAAAATAAGGACAAGGTTGAAAAACTGTTAAATATTTGGATCAATATTAATGTTAAAGTTGTACTCAAGCTCTCTGTCTTCCATGGCAAACGCTCTCACTGTTCGCACATTCCCCAAAGCTTCATCTGCCACACCTGTAGCTTTAGCAACCTGAAAAAGAGTTAGTGGGAAAGATATAGCTCACCCAAAAATAAAAATGTTTCTGTTATTTATTCACCCTCATGTCATTCCAAACCTATATGACTTTTCCTGTGAAATGCGAAAGATATATTGAGAAATGTCTCAGTGGTTTTCTATGCATATAATGGATGTCAATGGGTGCCACTGCTGTTTGGTCACCAACATACTTACCAACATTTGGTTATGAATGTAGTCATACAGGTTTAAAATAACATGAGGGTGAGTAAATGATGGAATAATTTCCACTTTTTTGTGAACCTTTAATTTAAAAAAAGTTTCTACTAGATTGTCTGTACCTGCTCTTGTGCTTTTCTTGACAGTTTACGAAGAAAAGAGCCAATAAGAGCACCAGCCCCCACGAGACATGGAAGAACCACCACAGTGAGACCCGTGAGCTTCGGAGAGATAATGTAGAGTGAGACAAAACAGCCCACCGTCTGTGTGGCACTCCGCAAGCCCTGAAAAACACACAGTTCATTAATGTGTTTACACTGAAGAGAATGAGTGTGCTATATTAAAACTATCTTCTAACTGCTGTAAACTACTGTAATGAACATGTATTTATCTCATTTTACACCATGATATAGCCAAATAATGAAATGAGATTTTTAAGTTGAATTGATGAAAGGTTGTTTACTGTATGGAATACAGGAAATGTATGGACGACACAACATCCTACCTGAGAAATGACCAGCTTGAAGGAGGATTTAAACTCCTGGATGTCAGATGTGAGACGGTTAACCAGCTGACCAGTCTTGTTTGCATCGAAAAATGCAACGTCTTGTCTGTAACATTGTAAACAGCCAGTCATTCATTCAGATAGTCAGACTCAGTTTCAGCCACAGAAGTCACGTTCACGGACCGCTGGCTGAACGTTTGATGCATAAGGCGCA
The DNA here is from genome assembly GCA_036877525.1 of Chromobotia macracanthus. Taxonomy (NCBI): domain Eukaryota; kingdom Metazoa; phylum Chordata; class Actinopteri; order Cypriniformes; family Botiidae; genus Chromobotia; species Chromobotia macracanthus. The sequence goes on from JAZGTH010000085.1 coordinate 3,337,414, forward strand.
TACATTGGCAAACAAGTCAGGAGTTTCAAAGCCATCATCTGATTGGTTGAATTGTATAGGATGTCCAGGAGATGTGTGTGTCACATTCTTTAACAGTCCACCTGGAAACATGATGCTAATCATGATTGGTTGCTCTAAATGCCAGTCAGACAGCCACTTTGCATGTTCATGGTTAGTGAAAGTTGCGATGGAGTCTAGACCTTCTACCATCAGTCTGAAAGTCTGGCTACGCGAGACTAGACTTGATCTATCACACACAGACTCTAATAAAGCAATGACACTAGAAGACAAACCAGCAACAGCCACATAACGATTTTATTACAACAGCCTCATGTCACAACGTGTAAGTCTTGTGGCTACACTTCTGTGTACACCCCAGTGCACATTTTAATATTTTAATTTACTTCTTAGGTCTCACAAAAGACCTTATGAAGTCTACAAAAGATTTATAACCAACCGAAGCAAAGCTGTGAAGAGAGTTTTCCTCATGTTAGCAGCCACTCTTTCTCCAACTCTGGACAGAAGAATGATGTAGCCGCTGGTCAACAAGCCCTAAAAAAGAAATTAAAGACAGATTCGGTTTTTGTCCTGAATATTTGACAATTCCTTTATGCTAGACCTACACATATGATAAAATCTCATTAAAGGCAGGATAGGCACTCCTTTCTAGAAACATTTTTGTTATTCTGGTTGAAAGCTTCTTCACATCTTAATAGCAAAGTGGTCTATATATATTTATATAAATATATATCTTCTGTGGAAGGCGCAGGACCTGTCAAACTATATATACATTCATGTGTTGGAGGAGTTGTGGCTATGGAGAGCACTCTGAAGGGAGGGGGGATGTTATGTTATCTATCTTACTATTGCTAGCCTTTCTGAAATTGCCTTCCTTACCTTCAAATATAAGAAGGTCAGATGTTGCTCATATCAGTGTGTGATTTGTTTAGGAATGCTGTACCTGTAAGCCGTACAGAGCAAGCAGCTTCACTGCAGGTGCTCGAATGTCTCTCATATAATTTCCTGCCTGTTCCCTCATGTGACGAGCCACAACATTCACCAGATCTCCCAACATCAGCGGGATCTGAATATTAAGAGCTGCTGCTCCAAATGCAAGCTGACAACACAACAGAGCATTAACTGTAACTAGTGTACAGAACATGTTGAGTGAACTATGCCTATATATATGTGTTTGTGTATACGTGTGTATGCATATGTATGCATTTGTGTACATTAGACCTGTAAATACTGGTGTGTACTGAACCAGCTTTTGACTTACAATGATGGCTCCGATCAAAGCAAGAAGTTGTGGCCGAACAAACTCCCACAGAACAGCCCAGCTGAACTCAGGAATCTTCTCTTTAACTTGAATTTCTGCTACATTATTATTCACATCGAGCTGGCAGTGAGCTACACTGCTAAACAGACGCGCCGTCACTGTCAATGCAGCTGGTGCTACTATGAATTTCAGACAGATGTTGGATCGCCCGGCCTGCTGTCTGGATGCAGGACGGAGAAGTTTTTGAGCTTGTCTCCATACACGAAGGGGAGCACTGACAGTGAAACATGTCGCTGGATTTTGTGAACTGCTCCACTGTACTGTGTGCTGCCCGCGCCTGGAATGAAAGCAGATAGGAGTAAATGATCTTATACAAAACATGATGTTCAGTGATGTATTAGATTAAATAAAGGTATGCTTTTGGCAGATGCTTTATCCAGTAAAAATATAACACTATGGTAATTTGATATGTGTCATGATTCTAAAACATTTTCTATATATATGGTTTCATATTTATGGTACTCCAAACTACTTCACAAAACACTTTGGTGCAAGTAAAAACTAAACATAGTGCCTTTTCTGTTAGTTTGGTATATATGTCGTTTAGAAAATTGGTACAGCATATAAATGCATGACTTTTAATTAGTTCAAGTCACTATTTTGCAATATCTCCTATATGATTATATGTAACTGCATAATATACAGAAACACAACATGCAATACAATGGCAATATCGCCATGACCTTTATCATATTAAAGAAAGACACTTTAACAAACAAAACATGTTACGTTGTTTTACTTTTACTTTTCAAATTCATTATCGAAATGAAAATAAAAGATGTACCGCTTGTAGTGGATGAAAACGTCTCTTGTTTTTGGGCAACACAAAAATCTGTCTGACGTGACGGTGTTGCGTGTCAATCGACCGCAACGTGCAAAATGAAACATGTTGGGTTAGTGTTTGTAAACGACAGCAGGACAAAGAAATAAAGATTATTCCCGGAACTAATGTTTACTGGAGGATTAACACGGAGGCCGCCATGTTTAAACAATCCCGGCATGCATCGTGACAGCACGTCATCGCCTCATACTGGAGCGTCACACACGAGCACGTTTATATCACACACCCAATAAAACACATAATAACTAGATAAACTATTTTTATTTATAAAAATATTTATATAACTAAGTTTTTTGTGGAGCATTTCTGTTTGTATGGTTCAACAGATACAAACGGTTCATTTGTTAATGTACCCGTGCCTTCATTAATACAGTGTACTAATTGCCAGTGACATAAATAAGATATTTTATTGTATCTTCATCTTGTAGTTCATTCTAGTTCTGCGTGGGATAAACTAAATTATTTTTAGTACATTTTAAACGCATAGACATGTTTGCATATACAGTTTCAGTGATGGCCTATGTATCCTTTTAAATATATTGAACGAGTTATATTTTAATCGCATTATTAATTATATGAAACCTTATATTTATACAATTATTTAAATTATAAATAGGCACGACATATAAAAAGGTCTATTAAACTAGATTCCTTATATACTCAAACTGGACGTTTTCGGAATTAAATAGAAAATGAACCAGAACAGTAAAACCCAATTCTAATATTTTCTAATGCTTTCTAATATTTTCACATTAATCCAGCAACAATTCGCTTTAATTTTGCATTACACCTACAGAACCAGTTAAAAGTCCCTCCCGGATATGACGTTTGTAAAAACGAAGTGACGTCAGGCGATGTTTGTTGTCATTACTGTTTTTGTTGTGAAGAGCAAAGGCGAGGAACATCTTTGCTCGGAGGGTAAGAATAATATAGCAGATTAAATGACCTGAATCTTCTCATTTCTTATGAAATATATTATGAAATATAAATGTTTTAAAGACTTCAGTTCAGCCTGGACGAGGTTTGTGTCTGATGGTGATCTGTTTTCTGTCGTCTGTCAGACAAGCTTGTGTGTGCGATGTGACGTCAGGATGACTGTTATTAATGATTGTCATTAATAACAGTTCATTTGGCATTGCATGGTGATCTGTGATCACAATATATCTATGTATCTTCGTAATACTGCAATCATCTGTCTATAAACTGACAATGTGATTTGTGATTTGGCCATGAAGAAATCTCGAGCATGTTTATATGAGGAACTTTGTGTTGGCCTTCATCCTGCTCCACTTCTGTTTATATGCTAATAATATGCTGTTCATTCCCTGGGTCTGCTGTCCAGGATCTATGGTGAACCTCATAGAGAGGTAGAATGTAAACAGGATGGCTGATTTTGAAACGTATCAGGAATATCAGCGAATAGAAGATTATGAGGAAGACTCTCCGCCAGGAGAGGAAGATTTACTCATCCACGTGCCAGAGGGCAGAGGAGGTGAAACAGTTTATTTTAACATCACACAATGAGATACAAATGGACAGATGATGTAAAATAGTCACACCCATGTTTTGACTCAAAGCTAAATTATTACTGCCGTGTGTGTGTCTGCATGCATGTAATATTTATTTTGTGTTGCTCATACGATGACGTATGAATAAAACGTAAGCAAGTAAGGTTTTGTATTTGTGTGTTTTTTTAACGCAGTTGTTTGACAAGTTTCTCCTTCACATTACAGATCCGTGGCATCATATCAAGAACCTCGATAATTTCTTCACAAGAATATCCTTTTTAAATGGTGTTATGCGTGGATCAGTACGGCAAGACATTTTGTGAAAGTCCATGTGTGTGCTTCTTGGAGGCAAATTGAAAATATTATAATAACCTTTATTTTCCCAGAAGTCAGTGGTCATACAATAGCTTTAAACTACCAGAATGGTTCTTGTAAAATGGTCTGGTAAAATTTTGAAAGATAGTCTGTTTGAATGAACAAGCTATCTATTCATAATAAGTCATTAATATGTTATGCTCCTCCTCTGTACATACAAGACAAAACAGTGCTGTACTTCTTTAAAGCCGTTTTAACTATTATAGTCCTTAATGAATGCTTTCACATCTACCATTTCCATCAGAAGAATGGATTTGCCTGTATGGTGTTATCCGAGTTTTTTGAACTTGTGTAAGTCATATTTCTTTCTCTTGCCTGAGGCCAGACTTGTTTTTGTTAGTACAGGTTTGGATACATTTCAGTTGAGAATGCAGTTGTGACTGATTGTGACCTTGTTTTGCATTCCCATATTTAGACAGTTCCTGTTTGTGGTCATGTTTACAACTTTCCTCTTCAACTGTGTGGAATACGACGTTCTCTTCGCCAATCGAGCAGTCAACCACACGGGCCAGAGTCTCGGTCCTCTGGACAGGAACAAGGTCACCCTTCCTGATGCGATTTTACCCAGTGATCAGTGCACAGAGAGGTCAGTGTGTCCACTGTGTGCCGGTACGTGCATTGATGAATGTAGACTGGCCTCATGTTGGGCTTGAAATTGGATTTCAGAAATCTTTCCCAACTCTTGTTGACTACATCTCTGCAACCGCATGTTGTGTTCAGCTTTTACATGCTGTCAGCTGATTTGTTATTGCTCTGGGCCTGTTCTGTCAAGCTTCATTTCTGCAGTTCCCCGAAAGCAAACTTACCCCTGAGCACTGCAGGAGTTGTCCATATGATCGCATTTCATCACACTTAATTCAGCGTTCCGGTGAATTTCACGTGAAGTACAATTAGCTGGAAATGACCCTCTGAGTCCAGCGCTCCGAGTGACTCCAAAATAAGCAAGCCGTAAACAAACACCTGTTGGAACATCAGCTAGTAGATGTGCTCTCAGAAGCTGGTATTCTGTTTCTCCAGCCAGAGATGACACTGAAACTGTGTATTACGTACAGCTCAAAGGTTTTAAATAGATACTGAGCGTGTGATGTTTTAGTCTATTGACTTTTCATTCACTTGTTTTCTGACTTTATACTTGGTGCATATTTTCATGGCCAGCTCTGTTTATTTGTTAGAGAGACATGTAAGAAAAAATGTAAATGCTGTAGAAGTGTGTTGCTGTTGTTGATTTGTTATTAACAGATTTGGACACGTAACATCAACATTAATATCTTAGCTGACTCCAGAATGACTTGCATTTAAGTACAGCCTGTTTCCATGAAGTAATGTAAGCTTCGTAAACATTCTAGTTCTGAAACAGTCTACTCGATTTATCCGGTCACCTTTGTCCTACAAACAGAATATACACAAATTTATTGTAACAAACTGCTTAATTGTCATTGTACAGTAAGTTTACAGAAATCTTTCTCTCATTTCATCATCCGTAAGGCAAAAAATATTTTCTATTATCTTAGAAAATGACACGCCTCTTCTCAGCAAGCCGAATTATTAGTCATTTTGCTTGAACATATCTTCTAAATGACTAATTAACTCTCAGGTTTGCCACGTTTAAATGATTCACAGATTCATTGTGTTATGCATGACTCCATTGTTATAAATCTCACAAATGGACCTTGAGCAATCCCACAATGCCCTGCCGTCATAATTATAATGATTCATTCTCATCCAATCAGGATTCAAGGGAACAGCTGGATCATCTTTCTCCTGATCATGGCAGCTGTTTTCTGGCTCTATCGACTCGTGAAGGTGATCTTTAATGTTCTGAGCTACTGGGAGATCAGACAGTTTTATATCAAAGCACTGAAAATACGGATGGTAAGACCATCACACTACACCAGTTAAGATTGAACAATCCTGTAGTTAGACACTAGTGGTATAAATATTACTAAACCACCATTCCTTCATTCCTTTTTCATCCCTATCAGCTAGACTGTACTGTTGTATCGGTTGTGCTTTATTTTACAGTACATGCATTTACAGTGTACTTATAGTGTACGTAACTAACAAAATACTGGTAACTACATGAACTTAATATAGGTTAGGTTCAGGGTTATTACCTAGTAATTTTGCAGTTGCACAGCAAGTACATAGGGAGGCAACTGGGGGCAGTTGTGGTCTACTGCTTAGTGAGTCGGGCTTGTAATAAGAAGGTTGCTGGTTAATTCCAGTGCTGGCAGGTAGCAACTGAAGTGCACTTGAGCAAGACACCTAACCCTCAATTGCTCCCTGGGAGCAGTACTGTGCTGCTCACTGTTCCAGGTGTGTGTGAGTTCACTCCTCACCAGTGATGGTTAAATGCAGAGGTCACATTTTGGGTATGGGTTACCATATCTGACAAATATATCACTTTTACTTCATAGTATGTACATGTAGAACAGGACTTTGTTTTTTTTTTTATGTGTTGCCAGTTACTTTATGATAAATATTTAAAGCAGTACGTAAGCAATTTGTGTATTGTATACCTGACAGTTGTATAAAAACGGGTACACTTTATCATTGTGTGTGGAAATGTAACTTTGAAGATTTTGGAAGAAGGTTCTCATGATTTGTAAATTAACTGCAGAAAATGTTTCTCTTTATCCCAAACCATGTTTACTTCACATATATTGCCTGTAAATTTGGCGGTTAATGTAATTTGTGTATTGTGTTGTCTTCCAATATCAGGATGAATTGTGTAACTTCACATGGCAAGAGGTTCAAGGTCGTCTGATTCACCTGCAGCGTGAGCATCCCATGTGTGTCCAGAAGAGGGAACTCTCCGAACTGGACATCTACCATCGCATCCTGCGCTTCAAAAACTACACCGTAGCCATGATAAACAAATCTCTGCTGCCTGTGAAACTCAACATGCCCTTCATGGGTGAAATGACCTTCCTCACGCAGGGCCTGAAATACAACTTTGAACTCATACTGTTCTGGGGACCTCTGTCCCTTTTCCAGAACAAATGGAGTTTACACCCCAAGTACAAACGTGCTGCTAACCGGCAGGAACTCGCGAGGCAGCTCAGCCGCGTCATACTGCTAACCGGTCTGGTTAATCTTCTGCTCTGCCCGTTTGTTCTGGTGTGGCAGGTGTTGTACGCGTTTTTCAGCTACGCGGAGGTCATTAAACGGGAGCCGGGCAGTTTGGGGGCACGGCGCTGGTCCCTCTACGGCCGCCTTTACCTGAGGCACTTCAATGAGCTGGATCACGAGCTGCACGGCCGGCTGGGTCGCGGGTACAAACCGGCCGCCAAGTACATGAACGTGTTTGTTTCTCCGCTGCTGGCAGTGCTGGCGAAGAACGTGGCTTTCTTCTCCGGTTCGGTGCTGGCCGTGCTCATCGCGCTGACGGTGTATGATGAGGATGTGCTGACTGTGCAACACATCCTGACGGCCATCACGGTTCTCGGTGTGGTCATCACCGTCACCAGGTACGGCTTGCTTTCACACGAGTTCAGAGAAATCGCAAACTACTGTAATAGTTAATGCAGTAATTTTTAACATTATTATTAGGGCTGCGCAATAAATCAAAGTTTTTGAAATATCGCAATATGCTTATCGCAATGGTTTCGATAACTGAGTGATGTTAATATTTCATAAAGGTTTTATGGTCTGTTTTAGGTAAAATGCAGATAGCAGAGAGACTGCTAGCAAAAATCCTCCTGTTGCTTTCTTTTCCCAGAAAGGGTGTGAAATATAAGATTTTTAGTCTTTAATAAATTACATTTAAATAAATTTCAATATAATTTAAATTGATTTTACAGATTTATTGCATTGCACACCGTATATCGCATTTTTCAGTCCAAATGAATATAATAAACACACTGAGGCAACAAAAGCAAGTAATGATTGTTTTTCCAAAGTAGTTCTGATATTAAAATATGTGGAGATGCTCTCGAGGCTTTCACGTCTCAGTCAAAAAGCCCCGGATATTGTTGTCGACAGTGTTTCTGGAGATCCATCACAAACTCATGTTCACCTCCAAACGCTACTGTAAGCTGTTTTTATGAATCACATTTTTACTACATTAGACAAGTGGCACCTGGTCTCTAAAACTTCCCAGCTGGCCCGGGCCAGATAATCAGAGCTATTTGATCTTATTATCTCCAAACACTTTAGCTTTGACCTAATGTTCTCTAAACATGCTCTCAGCACCTGTTAGGCCACCTGGACATCATGACTGTGATCTCACCTTCCTGCAGGTCATTTATTCCTGATGAACATATGGTGTGGTGCCCCGAGCAGCTGCTGCAGTGTGTTCTGGCCCACATCCACTACATGCCCGACCACTGGAAGGGTAATGCCAACAAGAGCGAGACCCGTGACGAGATGGCCCAGCTCTTCCAGTACAAAGCGGTGAGACCTGCACTGCATAGACAGATCAAAGCAGTACAGAAAGAGCTCATTTGTTGATAACTATCACCTGGAGCTACATTCTATATCTCACATTTACTAGGTTGTTGTTATTCATGTCAGGGTGAGTTATGTGCCGTGGGTTAGTACTTCAGGTTAGGGGTTTTGTTGAAATACCTAACCCTAAGTTTGAGTTATAGTTAATAGAGATGCAAACGTTAATAACACAGAGGTGAACATACACCAAAATGTTTACATAAATAAGGTGAAATTTCCACAGCTAGTCCAAATACAGTAGATAGTAAGTAAAACTCCACAGTTAAACAAACTAGTTTTGTGGTACAGATTGTTAGAAAAACTGTGTTTGATGTAGGATATCACAGTTTCCTGTTATGGAATGACTGCACCTGTTATGGAATGACTTTTTATGGTCTTATTTTGCACACCTGTTTTGAGGTATTTGCCTCGTGCCTTGGTGCACAAGTTCTTTAGGAGTATTTCACACCTGCACACTCATTTTTTTCCTCACTGTGTGCACTTCAAACCATATATTATGGTCTCTATAAGTTTCGTGAACCTGTTCTCCGGGTGGTCCCTTCACACCTGCACATGTTCTCAAGGAAATTTTGCTCACCTCTTCTCTAGGTCTTTATCCTGGAAGAGCTCCTCAGCCCTATAATTACCCCCTTCATCCTCATCTTCCCCCTAAGGAGCAAGTCTCTCGAAATCATCGACTTCTTCCGCAACTTCACTGTAGATGTGGCAGGGGTGGGAGACATATGCTCATTCGCACAAATGGACATCAGGCGCCATGGCAACCCACAGGTATTCACGCATCATCACTGGCATCACGTTAGCGCATTTGAGGGATAGTAACGTTTAGGCTCATAAACTTATATCAGCCAATAGTCATAAATGCATGTCGGTCAATAATTATAAACATGTATCAGTTATGAACTGGAGAATAGCTTTGTTTTAAAGCTGATGTGTTTAGTTCTTTGTTGATGCTAAAATCGTTTCTTCTATTCCAGCTTAATTCACAGAGAAATCTATAAGTAAGCCTGTGAATGTGTAGGCTAAAACGTAAACACTGTAGCAATATCAAAATATTGCTTTGTTTTGTTTAAGCCTCTTAACCAGTGGTATGGTTTGGGGGCAGGGCTAAACAGTGTTCGGAAAACCTGTTGGAAAACATTTTCTCTTGGATTTCACGTTCTGTTTTTTTTTTTTTTTTTTTTTTACAATACCTGAATGTTCTAGCAGTCAACCCAAAAAACTGGGGAAATAATGTTTTCTCTGTCTAGTGGATGTCTGAGGGCCAGACGGAGGCCTCGATGTACCAGCAGGCTGAGAACGGCAAGACTGAGCTGTCATTGATGCATTTCACCATTAAGAACCCCCACTGGCAGCCACCGCAGGAGAGCTCTGTGTTCATCAGCCATCTGAAGGAGAAGGTCCAGCAGGATGCTCAGACCGGACCTTCTCCTCAGCTCCTCCTGTCCGAAGCTCCTCTCTGCACCTCACTACTGTCCAACGAGTCCGCCACTGGAGTAAGTCCTGCTTTATCATTTCAGGCTCCTGTTTGGCTCTTCCAAACAAGAAGAGCTCAGTTGTTAGAGCATTGTGTTAGCAGTGTCCCAGGGAACACATACTGATCAGATGTATAGCTTGAATACACTGGAAGTCATTTTGGATAAAAGCGTCTGCCAAATACATAAATGTAAATAATAAATATGTAGCTAGAAGTTTGTAGGTTAGGACCTGGTCTAAACCTGACCTTCAGGATCTGATTGTGGCATAGATTTTAGCTAAGGGATAACGTACATCCAGCCGGTTGTTATCGCAAAATAAACCCCTAAAATAAAGAGGCTTATTTTGCGACAACAACCTACTGGATGTGTGTATTGCTTATTACATGCCACAGCTACTAAAAGAGACGGAGTGATACATTAAACATTTAAACAGTACCGTGTTAGTCAGTTTTAGTATCAGTTTCAGCAGTTGCTATCAGGGCATAACAGACCTCTGAATGTTGCAACTGACCAATCAGAATCAAGTATTCGAGACCGCTGTTTAATAAGCGCCGGTATTGTTTCACGTGGTCATTCATCCACTCTGTTTTACTCTGTGGTTGTGGCAATTCAAAGGTTAAAAAATATACAGCAGAAGTATTAAGAGTTTGTTTATTCTGTGAGATATTCTTAGAAACACTTCATTGAATAGGGAAAATAAAATGCGCTTCCTGTGGCATTCGCTATATTAAAAACCTGCCAGAAGACGAAAAATACTGACATTTCATTTAATGCCGCTGTGTTTTTGGACACCTACAGAGATGAGATATTTCACAGCTCATAATCCCGAACGCTCAAGCTTCCTGACTCCCAACGTCTGTTTCCGTCCACTTGTATCTGCCTGTCGTCACATTGTAAAAGTCATTTTTCACCTCCCTAAATAAAGTTTAAATCTTTGTGTTATATTTCCTCCTGTAGCCTGATAATCTGTTGGCCAGCGTGTTGGCTCACCCCGTGCTCACCTCATCCGGACTGCCCGCATGGAATCGTCGGTTAATCCCACAAAACAGCGCGGCCTCGGCTGCGGCCAGCGTCCTGGCCTCTCTGTCCTCATCTCAGCAGCCTCACGCTGCCCGTTCTCGCCCATCCAGACAGCACAGCGACAGCCCCGTGTACAGCAGTGAGCACACAGTGGGCGACAGGTAAACAAGTGTCTGAACTCTTACAGTACGTCTTTCATGAAATCACCCATGCTGATTTATCTACTGAGCACATAAACATAGCTGCTAAATTAATGTCTTAAGAATTAGTTTGACCAGCTAGCAATTAGTTAGAGCTAAGCAGTCTTTTCAGATTCAAATTAGACCAATCTACCTTTATATAAAACTGACTTAAAATTCTGACCAGTCTTGAAGAAAAGATAGATAACTTATAAGACTAGTCTAAGAAGTTCATGCAACCAGCCACTGAATAGTTTACAAAAGAAGAGATTTAGTCTGTATCAAATCAATCTGTATTCAAAAGTTTTCTACCAGAACTGAACTCTGTTCCAGGACCTAATGCCCTGTCTTGCTGTCTGTTACATTAACAGGCCTCATACCTAAAATTGAACCTCATAAGGGACTATAAGGAGAAAATAGAATGGGATACCCGTACAGGTAGACAGCTCACTAGATGTGGGAGTTATCGCTACTCAGAAAAACAAAAACATTTACAGATCATATACAGTGGTGACTGTTAGAAGGTCATGGGGAATCTCTCCTCCAACTACGTGTACAACAATACTTTGTTGATAATTCTGAACCATATTAAATTGCAGTTATGAATTTGATCTTTCTATCAGCATGTCTGTAAGTGACTCCAGGATGCTCAGCCAGTCTCGATCAGCTTTGGCGTCTGAGTTTGCGTCGGCAGAGATGAGTCTCCACGCTATATACATGCATGAGGTGAGTATACTGTACATACTGTAATATTACATACAAGCACATCGGCCGCAAGACAGCTTCATTATCTCTGATATTCTCAGGTACATCAGCAGAATACCCATCATGCACCTGGGCCGGTTCAGACCTCTGTGCCAATGAGGAACAGCGGTGAGTATTACGACTGCACAGGAAGTATAATGTCTTGTATTGTCCAGTCACATTAAGATTGTGTCGAAGTCTGAGGAGTTACATAAACTGCTGCATACAATACACGTGGTTATCTACAATGTCATACTCTAATGGACCATATAAAATGGCAGGAGCATTCTTAAAATGTAATCTCAGAAATCTGATCAGGTTGTTTAGAGGTTGCAGTTTTACATCTGCCTGCCAGGAAACAGTTGGGTTTAATTCCCAGGTTGCTACAGGTCTGCAAGATTTATGGAACTGTGTCTTTGAAATATTTTAAGAAGGTTTGGGTGGGACACAGTGATCTTTTTTAGCACACCATTATATTGTACTTTGACCTCAGATACGGAGGGTAATCCATTACTTGAAAAAGAAACAGTTAAAAATATGAGTACATATTTTTCACAGACGTACAACTGTGTTTAATTCCTGCATGTTTAGCTACATAATTCCTGATGATGGTTTTAAAGCTGCAATTCGTCTGTTGTCATCTCTGTTTGAAACAAAATTTCAGGGTACTTTTCATGACAACATACACAACGAAAAGTTTGTAAAGTCAAACAAAGCCAGACCCAACAGCTCAAATTATAAATCATTATTATAAACTTACAGTTGTGAATCAGGGTAAGATAAGAAGATTGTGAACACTGATCTGTCATGTACTTGCTCAGTAACTGATTTTGCGCATTTTTAACCCAAAGTGTTACTGATTGGAGCTTTAAAACAAGAAAACTTTAACAACCTTGTCTTTCTTTAGGACAAAAATGAGTTTTTAAAAACACCAACATCTGAAAACATCATTTGACTTTACCTTGTTAATCAAACATCTGGCTGTCCTTGGAATTGAAAACCTTCAGCATTTTACGTACCTGCACATGAAATCATAATAAGGATTTGAAGGCACTGCTTTGTTTTTCTACTCCAGGGCCTCAGATACAGTCAGTCAGCCTGGTGCCACCCACTTCTCAGCGCCTGGGTGGCTGGGCTGAGGAGGAGGAAGAGGTGGATGAAGAGGAGATCAACAGCAGCCCTGTGCCGGATCTGACCAGCAGAGGGAGCAGCTGAAGTGCCTTCAACCTGTACAGTGAGTTTAACACCAAAACACATGATCTGTTCTTATTGAATGGACCCTTTTCACAGTTCTGGGTTTGGAGTGGGTTAGTAAATAATAGCAGGATTTATAGTGAAGCTGGTGTGTAGAGCTAAAATGAGAGACTATAACAGATGATAATGCAGTATTTCCTTTGCTGCAACAGCCAGAAACAGTTCTCACGGCTTTAGTAAAGAGAAAAATGGATTACAGCTTTCACAAGAGAGGAAGAGAGCAAGAAAATAATCTCATTTATCTTTGTAATTAAAGACATTTGCCCTGTAACAGTAATTTGTACCCCTTCCCGCCTTTGATCCGTCTTTTCACAAACGTTATCATGATGTCACTGAAGGTTTTGTATCGACTCATGAATCCCTCAGCAGTATGGACTAATTTTCTAGAATTAACTTACTAAATTAATGTGAAAATACATCAAATTCATGAAAAGGTTTCATAAGTATTACATTTTGACTTTAGCTAGTTAGTGTTATAATATATTAGAATGTTAGAAAATTTGCACAGCAGAAGTGAATATACTGTAATTTACCGTATTTTCTTGTTTCTGACAGTGTTTGCATTTGTTTGTGGGAGGGATGTTGTGGCCTTACTTTGGTTTGAAATCTTCTGATCCAGCATCAGGACGTCACTCAGAGCATGAAGAAGAGCTCGGTTCTCTGATCGTCCTCCACAGAGAAACTCTGACATACAGTACAGTACAGTAACGGAGTTCGTCTGCCACTGCCCCTCCCTCTCTTCACGTTAATATATATTTAAATGTAAGACTGCTGTGTGTGTGTGCTGGTGTGTACGGCTGCAGATTTCTGTTAGTGTCGTGCCGATGATGTCGCGCTGACAGTGGCGACTCAGGTGTTCACGGCGCTCGTTTTTATTAGTATTTATTTCCATTTCATTTCGTTCATGCAGAGTTTGTTTCACGTGCTTTAGAGAAAGTTACATTTTCCGCTTCTCTGACTCAGTGACAGGTTTGTTTTATGGGCAGGATTTATCATGGTTTGAAGCGCTGCCTCAGTTTTGGGGGATGACAAAGCATCTTTCCATCTTAGTGTTATTAATTTCACCGTTTTACAGCCCCAGCATACGCAGAAAAATATAAAAGAATGTAAAATCATGCCAGTTGCCTCCTAAGAAAATATTATTCATGATATTAAAGCTTTTCCTTGAAAAATATATCATCATAGCACAATTAAAAGCTTTATTTAGCTGAACAAGTCATTTGCTTACATTTTGAAAGATCTTAACGACAAGACCTAACCTGTAATGAAACAAGTGTAATATTTAAACAAAAAAAATACAAAAAAAAAAGACAAATAAGCTTTCAAAAATAGTGTTTGATTGCACAGGCACACGCAACTTAAAAAAAAAATGAATAAAGAATGACATTGTTGCAGTGTTTAAAAAGCAGGACTGTCAAACACATTTAATCACACCAGTATATATACACTAGTTTTACTTTAGCGTGACACAGCTTTAACATCAGCATTCGTGCTTGTAATTTTAAATCACACCATCTATAGACTGATCTAATGATCATATTACTGCATTAATGGTTTGTGTTAAAAATAACAGTAATGCTATAAAGAATTATATGACTTTCAGACAGAAGACATGCTTGCGATGGTATGGGAAACGTTTTTTAATTTAAACCCTGAGCTGCGCTGCTAAATTTAGGCCAGATCAAAACGTTATTTTGGACAACTTGTTTCGTATCTGTGCAGCTTTTTTTACCCACTGGACAGCTGCATGTTATTTGACCACTTCAGTTCAACACAATCACTGCTCAAGATCAAAATCTCCGGTTTGCATGACTGACGCAAGAAATCTGTTTCAAAGTGTTAATTGTACAGTGTCCGTTTCCTGTACACACATGAATTTAATATTAAATGTGTAACAGATGAGCTTTCATTCTGTATCGCAGAATTCATCAGTTAGGCAGGTAACGTCTTGTGTAAGTCTGTGCAGTCTCAGATCTGTAGGGTTCCATTTTAATGGTGATGCAGGAAGTTAACAAATATCATGTTAGGGTTCATACATTTACTCTCTGGAAGGTTTTGCTCTCTAGATATCAAGGGCTTTTTTTTTTTAAAAAAGTCTACACGTTACATGGTGCATCGGTCCCTTTATTGCGTGCTCTGTCATTTTTGCAGAGGTGAACACTGCGCTTCCTGTGGCCACAGCGCGTCAGAAGCTTTTAAAAATCACCTACTTGAATAAATGCGGAGTACTTCGATAACCAGGAGGAAGTAGCTTCAAATGTGCATTTCAGTAATATTAATTTAACTAGGATAACCGCATCAATAAACCCAGACCGAAGTACCTCCTCATGTACCTTAAGACCGTATATGTACAGTATTTATTTGTGCGGGTGTGATATGTTGTTTAGACTGGAAAGCAAGTGAATGAACAAAATCTGGATGGTTATTGCAGATTTGCAATAAAATGTTTCGGTATTAAAGAGTTAATCCACAGTGTGAACAAAGAACTGCTTTAAAAATCCGTTATCAATGTTTTTTTGAAACAGTCTGGGGTTAGACTGTGCCAGGTGCTATATATATTTAATTTGTTTCAATATTTGTTTTTTTTCTGGATTTTGTCTGAAATAACACTATCTGAAAATAAACCACCTCAGAAACCAAAGCTGCTGTTTTGGGCTTTCATATGACAACACACACACGTCATCATCCAACTGCAAGACAACAGCAGCTCTGATTATAAACAGACACAGACAGCATGTTAAGAGATGGTTAAATATATTGTTTATTATACTGGTTAATTTACATGTAACGCTCTGGTTTAAAATCTTGATACCTGTACTAGAAATCCCATTGCAGTTTATATAAAACAATACAATAACACAGTGTAGCTGAATGCAGAGAAAATAAATTAATGGAAGATGGATGCTTTGTATTAGCGTTTACCCACAATGCAATGTGCTGTAGCGAGGCAGAGATACAGCGGCCCCAAGACTTATTTAGACACTCACTGAATGTTACGGCATGAAACAAAATATCAGACCAACAACAAGCTTTACTACAGCTTAATATTTCTTAAACCATCATGGAGTTATCAGGTGTTATTTGATGTGTCTGTATGTACAGTTATTATAGTTTACTGAAATTAATACTAGTAAAACATTTATGTTAACTGAATCAAACAAAACCTACAGATAAATTGTATTTTAAAAAAACTAAATGAAACTTAGTTGCTTTAGCAATAAACCCAAGTTTAAGCTGAAACTAAACTAAACTAAAACTTGTATAAAAAATTCTTATATAGCAATAAATAAAAAATAAAGCTAAAATAATAATGACAAAAGTACAAAAGACAGAAAACTTAACTAAACCTCTAACTTAACATTAAAACTATAAATATAAAAATAAAGCTTATTTAAAATATTAATAAAACTACTACTAAACTAAAAACTGTAATAACTCTGGTTGTATGAGGTCATTTCCTGTCAGGTTCACACAGGTAGTTCCCCACATTAACCGTGGACATCATATTTATCATTTAACATGACATTTCTTATTGTAAAACATTACAATACATTACGCTTGATGTGTGCGCTTGTGCTATCTGTCTTCAAACTAAACGTCACGGTTTGATATTTTGTCGATATTTCACAGCAACATTCGTGACGTTGGTGTCTACGTACTTTTTTGGGGTCGCTGTGTGTTGTGCATTCAACAGGTTCATGCAAGACAAAAGGAAGACACCTTTTCACCCTAACTTACACATAAAAAATATAAATTAAACGAGAGATTCTGGCTTAATGTGTCAGTCTTCCTAAAGATTCCCAAAATCAGCTTTCCACTGAAGTGTGCCACCTAAAATCATGTCATATTCCTGCAGGTTTGGGAAACATCATCTAGGAAAAGAACTGCTGAGGCTTAAGCTATGTAAATGAGTGCGTCATTTCTCTGGAATGAGTTGATTTAATCGTCACATCAACATGTTGTTTACAGTCTTTGCCACTTAAAATAATGAATTAGCTCTCGTGAAACCCCAACAACAATTTGATTAACAGATTCATTCCTTGTTTTTATGTATTAATGGATTTGAATAAATTTAGCTTTGGATCTGGATTAATATAGATACTGAAGCTTTCATTTGAACAATACACTTATAAAACAGACGATTCATAAATCTAAATATTATTTAACAACATCCATCTCGACACCGTCTACTGGATGGAGGCTGGAACATCAAGAAAATCAAATCTGCTGGTAACAGGTTGTACTGAAAGCGTTTTCTTCCCTCTGGTTACCTGACAGCTAATAATTAAGACTCTAAGGTAATATACTGTATTCATTAACACATTATGCATGTTATTGTACTTATATACACAAAAAATATGAACATAGACGAACAATCTAAATGGTTACATGTTTTTGATTACTATCACTGGGCTAAATTCAGTCAAACCGCAGCAAGTTCTCGGTTAAAGCTTCAACAGTTTTTGTACAAAAACGACGCCGAAGTAAATTCACACCTCGGCGGAACCAACTGTAACAATTTTTGTGCAACATTAAAATGCTTTCTTTTTGAGATTTAAGGCGGCTTGATCCAATGAAGCCCACAGTGTTGGTACAGTTTAAAAAAAAGCACAAAATACCCTCTTGGATGAAGTACCATAAACGGCATTTGTACGGTTTACATTGTAAGAAATGGCATGAAATTTACCAGGATTTTCACATTTCCAACAAACAGTGGCTGTAATGTTGAGCTATGATAATAAAACCTGAGTTTTGTTTTGGAAGTGTTGCCTATTTGTACTTCATGATGATATATTGTTTCTATTTAGGTGTTGGTTGATTTTTTTTTGTAACTATTTAACATGTACATTTTCGTGGACTTGCACTTCATATGTAGTCTAACAGATATTTCACAGTTTTCCGTCAAATCCTAAACTGTCCCGTCGGATCCTGCCGCCCGTGTCATCAACAAGCAAATTCCTCGAAGTTACCTATAGCCGGGTGACTAGGTAACACGTTCGGCGCGAATCCGAGACTGTCCGAGTGACTCCGGAGTGTGTCGCATGTGCTCTGGAAAACAGGAAATGGAAAATTGGGGGTGGGGGGTGGTTGGAGGGATACAAGGAGATCAGATGGTGGACCAGAGATGAATTTATGACGATGACATCCAAACACATTTACAATGGAGAAAGAGTAAACAGGCAAAATATACCAACAGGAATGAAAAGAAAAAATGAAAAATTTTAAGAGGGAATATGCGTGCAAACAAAATATTGTGACCAGAAGCAGCAAACAGAATAAACAGAGGATGCAACGACGAAGAATGTCAGATTGTGTAGAAAGCAAGAAGAATAATGGACAGAAATATGAATGAAGGGGAGAAGGAAGAAGATTTCTTAGTTTTGATTTTGGAGTTCTCTGTATGGGGTTTACAATCCCAGCTAAGCAGGGTGTAAAGACATAATTAAGTGCTAAGTCTCATTCAGAGGTTTTGTTTTGTGGGTGCACCAGCCTTGTATGTAGACCTGCCATGACATCACAAAGAGATGAATCTAGTGATGTTATTGGCCACAGGTTTCATTACAATAACACAACAGAAGCCATTTTGACCTTTCAGGCTCAAATTGTATTAATAACCTAAATAAAAACTGAATCTATTCCCCCATGGAAGAATATTAAACCACAGTTCGTCTTCAAAAAGTTGTTTACGAACTAACAAATTCATTACATTTCTTCAACTGTTGTGTATTTAAAGGAACATTCTGGGCTCAAAACAAGACAACAGGCAACTTCAACCAAACAAAAATCTTTTACATTAAAGCTGCAATCCGTAACTTTCGCCCCTCTTTTCACCATCTGTTTAAAACATAAAATTGCAGGCTACTTTACATACTTTCATTATGTGTTGAAGTCAATGAAGCCAAACTGACATTTCCCTGGAAATCATCTTAAATTATAAATCACAATTATAAACTTACTGTTGTAAATTGGGGTAAGGTAAGGCGACTCTGATCTGTACTTGCTCAATAACTGATGTTTGTTCATTTTTAACGCAAAAGCTTAGTTTTAACGCAAAGTTATGAACTGCAGCTTTAATGAACTTACAATGTCTATGCTCAGAAATGTGATGCTTGCAGTTCTGATAAAGCACATATATTAAATCAACTGTACAAAAATGTGTGATATTTAGACTATAAAGATGCTTAAATTGACCTTTTAGTGGTGACACTGCTGTTCTGAACATGTTAACTTCAATGATCACGAGTTACAGATGTTATTTCCAAGCTGGATTTGTCTCTATGTAAACAGCCCATTTTATGTGAAAGTTACTGGGTTTACATGGAAATGACAGAAGTTTCAAGATCACATTTTGTATGTGTGTAAGTGTATTACTGTTAAATGTGATTTGTATTGTTTGTTCTATTGTAACCCACAGCATGAGAGATTTTGTTGAACAAACCCAGAATGTTCCTTAATAATAAAACTGTTCTATAAACCTAAATTTAGACCCTTAAAAAATAAATAGAAAAAAATATTAAATCTTAAAAATCACAGTAGCAATAATTCCTTGCCAAGACATCCAGTGGGTTTTTTCATATTTCATAAGTCTGTCTGCAAGCTTCTTATGAAATAAGTCGTTAGGTAAAAATTATTTCACTGTCTGGAATAAAGCTGCCAGCTTTTTAACTGGAGAGTGTTGAGTCTCTGCTCTACTCATAACATTTGCTTTATCTTTGCCTTTGTTTATAGCTAAAATATATAAATTTGCTTCTGGATTGCAGTCTGATGCTTTATGACTCCACACAGTTTTTCATTGATGTTGAAGTTAAAAAAATGGCGAAGATGAGAAATGTGCCTTCACAGTTCCAAACATAACAGCAGGGAGCCATAGAATTTGAAACATTGAGTTTCATAGAGTTTCGAAACATTGCTTTCATCATATTTCCTCCTCTCATCATTATGGGCTTCCTGTACAATTTACCGAATACTTGGCGTTCATCTAAATTCTGACCTTTCGCTTAGAAAAACCATAGAGCACAGTTTGTTTTTTGCCTTTCTGACATCATTCCAGTTAACAAATATAAAATAAGCAAGCAGTGTAACCCCACAGACTCTTTGTCATCGAGACAAAGCCATTTCATCATCTACTGGACCATATCTACCAAATATTGATCTGTGTTAATATATAACTAAAAACATACATTTACAAGCACCTCCCGTTCACAGATTGTCTCTTCACTTTATAAATAAAGTTTTACTATGAAATCCTTTAATATACAGCAGAAAGCACGATGAAAGTATGCCCTTCCGAACAAACGCATTGATTTTCTTAAATTCTGAAGGAAATAAACAACACTAAAATGAAATCCACCATAACTTTCCCCAAGGTACCTTAATCCATATAAAACAACATTATATATTTATAATTCACGTTCAATTCTAATTTAATTCATTCTGTGTAGCTGTTGTTTTGGGGCGTATTTAATTAATACAAACAGGTTTGATTTGAAACAGTATCATTTTAGGGAAAGAGAGACAAAACCATGAACTTGGGGGAAACAGAAGAAGAAACAACTGAGAAATACAAGCAGGCGAGAACTTGTTCATACAGACAGCTTCTATGTTACCTGAATTTGTGCAACACATCATCTCCATCTTGAAAGCTACAAGGTTTTGAAAAAGGGAACTTAGAATGTAAAGACATGATTTCCCTTCAGTCGTCACGTTCATTTTTACTGTATTCTAAATGGGGTGAGTTTTCAGGAATGGTTTAAAGGACACAATGAAATGTTTCTGCAGTATTATTAATGGCATTGCTACCTGGGGGCATGGTTAGGCGTGATACCGGGGCTGGTGGAATTCTCTGGGAAATCCTGGAATACACATGATGGAAAGAGATGAAGATGACCGAACCACAAGCCCAGGCCAATTTAGTTCCAACATAAGCCAGATTAAGCGGTGAAGTGTTTCCACCAGTGCACACTTGATTTGAATTGAAACTGAATTGACCTTTGAGCCTTGACCAGACTTATGACAAAATAACACAGGGTTGAAGAAGCATGAAAAAACATGTTTTTCTGAAATGTACAGTCAAATATATTCTGTTTAAACTCATTAATAGCAGTTTCATTATTTAACTGGCTGTGACTGACCTGAGAACAGAATAGTCAGTATAATCAATACAGCACTTCTCATGAAAGTTCTTGAATTTATAAGTTGCATGCATGCTTTACTGTCCGGAGACTGGGCACAGCTGAGGGTCTGGATTACTAAATCAACAAAATGGAAGTATTCATGCTGTTTGTTTATATACAAGAGAAACAGTGACCGCCACTTTATCCAGTGACTTCTGGTAGTTTCTTTCCAGTAACTTTCTCCATAGAAATTAAAAATACATTTCAAAAGAGTCCCAAGACATTAGCCAGCAAACTTTCCAGATAAAGATTCTTCACAGTGAATTCAGCTGTAAAGTCACACTGACCTGTGCTCTCTACAGAAGCACGTCAACACTTAACATCCTCTGAGATCTCTGTGCAACTTTCTTGAAATTTGTGTGTTTTCATAAAAATATTTTTGGTTTCTCTATGGAGAAAATGAGAGGCTTTCTTCTGGAACCTTTCTGTTAAAATACTAAAACTAGTACAGTGTAAACTTGTTATCCAGTCGTAAGGGCTGTTGTCTATTTATGAAGGTGATGCCCAGGTGAATGCTGGGAAGGTCTCTAGGGACATGGTGAATTTGTTCTGTCTATGGTAATGACACAGTACAATAATGGTGAATGATACTGCTTTTGAATATTTTGTCTCATTGCAAACACAACACTAAAGCTGCAATCCGTAACCTTTGGCTCTCTATCGCCATCTCTGTTTGAACTTGAATTGCAGGTACCATTTTTTACAAATGAAAGTCAAATGAAGTCAACCCCGTAACTACTTACAAAATCATACCTGACAGCTCAAATTATAAATGATTATTATAAACGTTCTGCTGTGAACTGGGGTGAGGTAAGGAGATCTACTGAATAACTGAGTTTTGTCTTTGTTTAACTGAAAGTTACGGGTTGCAGCTTTAAACAATTTAAACGTTTTGTAAGGTGTATAAAAAAAATGAAGCAGTGCATGAAATCTGAGATTATGAAAACATTTTCCTAACAAAAAGGGGACAAAAAGATGGGAAACACAAAATCATTTAAAAACAAAAAACAAACAAAATATTATCCTGTCATGGACAAAGTGCATGTTAATTCAGAGATGTTTGGAAACAATCTCAAAGTTTCTGAAACAAAAATGTTCCACCAACCAAAGATCATGAGGAATTTCTGAATGTTTTTAGTTATTTAACAAATGTTGGTAAAGTTACAGGATGCTTTAGCATATGGTGCGTAGGATCAATCTGAAAACTGGCTCATGAATATTAATCAGGCGGCACAGTGTTTACCCTGTAGCTCTAACTAAAAACTTCCTAAAAACAGGCGGTGTTTGTTTTAATGGTTGCTATGCCCTTGTTGTCACGCTCAAAAAACATGTACATCAGGGCTTTTCACACTACACTTTACCCTGGGTAACCATGTCTTTAAACCCCATATAAAGGCCAGTTTTAACCCTGGGTTAGCACTGTTTCCCACTTGTCCCACTTGCAGGGGGCTAGAACTGCTGCAGAGCAGGATTAGCACCCGTGATACCGTGCCAAACTTATTCTGTGTGGTGCTAGACTGTTACAGTGACAGTACAACCGATCATAACCTGCCTGCCATATGTCTGTGCATACGGTAAATATTCATGAGTTTTGTACAGTCGCAGAAACGTTCGTGCTTTGTTTAGTTACAGCGTCTGAGGAAAATGGTTTAAAAATGACGAACAGTGACAGGAAACTTGTTACTGTACCTGGAGTGATAGAAAGACACTATTATTTTGTTTAAAACAACCCATGAGGATGTTCACAGATGGACCAGCTGGTACTAAAACAGGCCACGTGCTTGTCACGTTCTGTATTCGTTCAATAAATTAACATCATAAATATGCAAATGAAAGCGTTACCCAGGATTCACATGTGTACAGTGTTAAATCTTGAAACCTAATGGGATTAATTACAGAAGCAGAATAAAACGCGGAACAGTGTGAAACATGGAACAAGATAATCTATCCAGGGTTTAGAATGACCCCAAGTAAACAATTTAGTGTGAAATGCCCATTTATGTACTGAATGTCTGCTGATTCGACAAAAATGGTTAAATAACTCTTAGAGAAAGCATCAGTCGTCTGCGAATTTGTCTTCACTGGATCTAAGTTAATAAAAGGTCTGTCACAAACCAAAGGAGATAAAGTTTCCAGCTTTGTCATGATTGCCCTTATTCAAATGTAGGCCTAATATCTCTACTGAGGAAAGGCTCTTTTATCAAATATTACCCACAATTCTCCTCTCCCAGAATCTAAGCCAAAGATAAGCAGATCAGAATCATGCAGCAGTCAGAAGAATAATCCAGCCAAATAAAAACACTTAAAAAATGTAAGAAAATCAAGACCTCAGATAATTAAACAAACAAAAACATTATTTTTGTGATCACTTTGACAATGTAATGTGCATGTGAGGAAGCACAATTACCAGATTATCGCTCGCGCTCCGATGTGGCTGTCTCTTCCGGAGGAAATTACCCAGTACTTTATCCTTAAAAACCTGTAAAAATGGTGCAACATTCTTAGAAATACACTGTGAAAAAATGTTGTGGAACATCAGCATGTCAGCAAAAGAAAAATTTGAAACGGAAACAAAGCGTACCTCATACAAGTAATCAAATATCTCCAATATTGTCAAGACGCTGGCTCCTATAAACAAACCCATCTGACCGCCAATATCACCTGAGAGAGAAAACAGAAAACCGACAGAAAATATTACAACAGCACAAAACACAGGCTGTTGTTGATTTCAATACTGATGTGACTCTCTGAGCTTTTCTGATTTTTGCCACAGCTCTATTATCTTACCAAGTAATCCAGCAACTTCGTACGCTTTCTTTTGTTCGATTTTCTCATAATTCAGGGCCTCAAAGAAAATATCCAGCACCAGTATGTTATCCCTGTAAAATTTCACAAATTAAACAAGCTGTTTCAGGTAATCTTTCTATCGGTATTATGTTGTAATCGTGTTGACTTCAATACATTTACAATTTTATCCAAAGCGACTTACAGTTCATTCAAGATATTCATTTTTATCAGTATGTGTGTTCCTTGGGAATCGAACCCATAACCTTTTGCAATGTTACCACAGTGCTCTACCAGTTGAGCTACAGGAATATTATTCTACAGGCACATTCTACACCTGCAGTGTGTGAATTCAATGTTAACAAACTTCACCATTCAAACGTGGAAACTCACGATATATACTGCTCCGTTTTGTTGAACTTCTTGGCCAGATATTTAGCCGAGGCTTTGCTGGGGATCTTCACCATGGAGAGCTCTTTACCATAACGCGTCATGTTACACGGTGTGTCACAAACGCAGTAATCATTGTCCTTCTCCACCAGAAAATCTGAAGTTCATTCCGTTCAGAGATAAACGCACACAGCGTCAGTTAAAACATAAATCTCAGCAATTTCATATAGAGTTTATCTCCCACCAAAAATCAAGTGTGCTTTTTATATACTTCTTTAAAACCAAAAACAAGAAATACTTGCAGTCTGCTTTCATGTACTTCTCAGTGTACAGAATGTAGTTGTGTAATAGTGTACTAAAAGTTTACTACTGTTACACAAAGTACACTAACAAGTACACTTTTGCAAACTGAAAAGTGGGCCAGCTGAGGAAGTTTTAAAATAGTACACGTTCTATTACTTGTACTAACTACATAAAGTAACAACTATCAAATACACATGAACTGAAGAAACTGAAGTATACTTCTTTTTGTAGAGGTGGCTGAGATAAGACATACATGTGACGACAGCGTCCGTTCTCTTACCTAAAGCGGGATCAGCGCAGTCTTTGTACTGCTCTGGAGTGCAGACAGTGGATGTGCCTGTGAGATATCAGAATGTGAAAACGTCAGTAAAACCAGGAAACTGAAATTCCAGTCAAAGCAGTGAAGACAACTGAACATCTAACAGAAACTGAATCTGAATCTGAAAACCTGCTGAAAATCAACACAGTAATGCGTATATATTCAGACTATGAACGTTATATAACGTATCTTTTGTGGAAGTAACATTCTGGCGTGTCTGTCATTATAAAACAACTCTTCCATCATTTACACACCCTCATGTCATTCTAAACCTGTATGAGGCCAACGTACTTCAAAATATCTTCTTGTGTGTTCCTCAGCAGTCAAAAAAGTTATACAGGTTTGGAATGACATGAGGGTGTGTTTTCTGGCATACGGTCCGCACCTGGCATATGCACCATTCTGCAGTTGCAGTTCTCCAGCAGGTATCGAGTCTCACAGTCGATGCGACAGGCTGTGATGCTGTAGGTGGAGAAGTACTCGGAGTCCATGGGGTCGGATCTGCAGTCGCCCCACGGAGGTGGAAGATACAGCAGCTGGAACATAAAGTTTTATTCGTGAAGAACAAAGCTCTTCAATAATAAAGCTAAGCCAAGCCAAAGAGATGGTGTAGGAATATAATGACTAACACAGTAGACCGCCAGCCGAATATACGACAAACCTACAGCGCAATGAGTCACTGAAGAGACTACAAAAGCTCGTGTTGCGCATGAAATATATCACAGAAAGAAAAACACACATATTGTAAATAAGAACCCCAGTAAAAATAACTTGTGTTTCATTTCTAAGGCCATTACAATTATATTATGGGCTTCTGATTACAGAGCCATTTATTCAGATAATGAGAGTCATATCAAAAAATAATTGAATTTTATATCATTTGGCATATCTAATGCAACCAGTGCAGATGAAAGGCACGGCTAAAATTAAAAACTTTTACAGACTGTAAGAGCATGTCATATTGCGCCTGCAGGGTTTATGATGGCCTTCAAATCGTTTCGGTGTTTAAAACAGGAGAGAAATAGAAAACAGAGCGCAAATTGAAATGAAGATGGTGAGAGTGAGCTCACCCGTAGCGCTTGATTATTTCAGCTAACTGCTCTATATTGTTGGTGGTCGATGAATGAAGACATATTGATTTTGGCCACGAGAGTTTCCTTAGCGGGGGAAAAGTGCCGGCAGCTACAGTTCTTAAATAAGCACTTTTTTGACCTCCTGCCAATTACTTCTCCCCAGAACCCCAGATCAGATATTCATAAGGAGTCATGTGACCTCACCGCACTGTCCTGCATTAAAATAAACATTCAGTGCTTCACTGAATGCGCTTAAATTCAATAAACAGCCAATCTCAGCTGTCACTCTGCTCATGCAGGTGTCAATGGATATTTACAGCAATTTAGTGCTTCAAAAATATGCACACTGACCATAGACTTATACATCAGCCAGGCTAAAATCTGGCCAGTGTTATGACGGTGTTATTAAAAGTGTGCAAGCTCTAAGTTCTGACATCGTATCAACGGATAATACATACTGTTGGATAATATACAGCTGAATTATTGGATAGAAAAGGTTATTGCATTTGAGCAAGTTTGTCAAATTTTTCATATCCAGTAAAACAGCCCACCATAATTTGTGTGTGTGTGTGTTCATAACCATAAAAAAGCCTAATATAAATATGCTGGCACGTTAAAAAAGTTCAAACTTTAGGGCTGCAATCTGTAATGTTCACCACAGAAAATTGCAGGTTACTTGAAGTCAAATGAAGCCAAATTTTCTGGGAAATCGGACCCAACAGCTCAAATTATACAGTCGTGAATCAGGCTAAGATAAGAAGACTGTTTTGAACGCTGATCTGTCATGTACTTGCTCAACAACTGATGTTTGTTTATTTGTAACCCTAAAACAGCTATAGATTGCGGCTTTATTATGCACCAAAAAGTCTGGTTTTCCCAGTGTTTGAAAAGATTATGTAATGGGCTAGCTCATAAACAAGCATGGGGCAATACTGCATGTGTAGCAGGAGGTACCAGTTGCTGCTGACAAGAAACGAAGGTCTGGAAGCCAGGAGCCACCCCAAACCCCAGCTGATCAATGAAGGGCGGTTCATCCTGGCTGTGGATCTGAACTTTGATGCCCGCTTCATACGAGGTCTCATCTGTGGAGACATTAAACAAGATTATTTACAGCAGAGAGAGAGATTTGACATCTCCCACACCGCTTCAAGCCAGAAATATAATTACTTTATAATGAACTTTATAATTACTTCATACAGAATGCTAATACGCATTACTTTACCGCCCTCAAATTGCCTCTGGATGTAAAGTCTCCTTTAG
The DNA here is from genome assembly GCA_036877525.1 of Chromobotia macracanthus. Lineage (NCBI taxonomy): Eukaryota > Metazoa > Chordata > Actinopteri > Cypriniformes > Botiidae > Chromobotia > Chromobotia macracanthus. Next base: position 3,364,901 of record JAZGTH010000085.1, read on the forward strand.
GGTCTTTAAAAGACTATGATTAATAGATTATAAACATGCAATATTTACTAGCACATGGTGGTTTTACACACACATCATTTCTGAACACTCTGGTATTTTGATGGCCACTGCACTTTTTGTTTCATATTTATTTCAGAGTCTGATTACACTGTAAAACAGCGCGCCACACAAAACAATGAAACAGCTCACCGCAGTAATGCGGCTGGTGTACTCGATAAAAACGGCCAAGAAAGCCTCCTAACTTTGTTATCTTAGAAGCTAAACGTTCAATCAGACGAAAATCATTTTGTTGCGATCGTTTATGGGAACATTATGCAAATGTGTAGTGCCGCAAATTCCTGCCATATTCTTCAGATGTGATTTATATACCGTATATAGCTTGTCTTTTTGGAATGCAATTTTTAGATGGAGTTAGAACATAATTCTATCTAAGAATTGCACATATCACAGCTTATAAAAACTGGCTGCGTTTCAAATCACCTCAACGTTTTTGTCTTTGTTTCTCAGAAGTTGTTTACTAATGTCTAAAATTAACATTTTTTGCACATTATGTAATTTACATAATGAATCCAACAATAAAACAATTAAAGAAACACATCCGAGGTAATATGAATGAAACAGAGGCTCTTCTAAGTGTGATGAATGTACAATAAAACGTAACAACTTCCCAAATGTACAAATACAGATTCTTTCCAGATGCTACTAAAGAAAATATCATTATTCAAGAACTTTCTTCAGGTTAATTCACAATCTGTAATTTTCGCCTCTCTTCCACCATTTCTGTTTAAAACAAAATTGCAGGTTATTTGTGGAGTTATTTTCTTAACATAGATGGCACGTGACATAGTAACCGGATCTTCTGCAAAATGTGACCTGACAGCTCAATTTATAAATCATTATTATAAACTTACCGTTGTGAATTGGGGTAAGGAGATCGTGTTGAACACTGATCTGTCAATTACTGATGTTTGTTTATTTTTTAACAAAAAGAAATCTCACCTGTGTCGCCCCACACGGGCAGGTACTCGTCCTGTTGAATATCCAGCATGATTTCCAGGCCATTCCCTGTTCCACCTTTTAAGGTGGTCAGCAGGGGGTTTCCATCTAGACCCGAGTTAAATGTGTAGCATTTCCCGTATCTTGTGTAAATCTGTCGGCAGACAACACACAAGAGACACCTTTTAAAACGATTACAGTAACTATTAAAACAACTCAGAGAATGTCAGCCGTATCCACACACTCAGTGACGAGATATTTTGATCTGACATCAAAATAACCGCCTTCATTCCTTCTACAGATAACAGCTGCCGAACACCATACATGATGGTTTTGCCACTGTTTTGACAGGGATGCAGTGAGAGACTGACCAGAGAGAGGGAGTCAGTCTAGTTTCATGACCCCACTGTGAAACTTAGCAGCAGATCTGCAGCTCCAGGGTTTCAACAAAGGCTGTGTGAGCTCAGCTCTCTGCTCAGCTCTGAGACAGCAGGAAACAAGCTGGACCCTGTATTTTTCCTCTTTCGTTCCTGTAGATCTAAGGTGCTGTAAATGAGAATGATTTATAATGACGTAAAACCAAATGTTTTCCATTTTCAGTCTGCCTCTCATGAGGAAGGCTCCACTTAGTTTGCGTTTTGTGTTTTTCTGGAGCACACACAGTATTTTTGAGTCTCAGATGTGCTCTTGGCCTATATTTGTTCTTATTTCTAATTTCTTTTATTGGGCGTTTCTGACTCGCTTCAGAAGTCATTTATAAATGACGAACTTATAAAACACTCGCACTTGACAGCAAAATGCATATTATTAGATTAATCCAATAATTTTCTTTATGACAGTAAGGCTGTGATGTTTGCACACTAGACGGTGTACACATTAGTCTTTTCACCTGTATGGAAAACAATGAACTCGACTTGAATGTTATTTTCATTGTCGTGAACAGAAAAGTTCGAGTCCCCTGTTTAGAAATCACCAGCATACTTCACCTTTGAAAAAGGACACGGACCAGCAGACTAATCAATCGGACACTATCTCGACCTCAATCGCTGTTCATTTCCCACATCCTGTCACACAGTGAGATGCGAGGTGGCGATGCATTATCTTAAAATCGCAATTAACGTGAAAGCACCACGACCCCAAATGAAGCACTGCTTTCGGCGCATAGAGGCATTATAAAGACATTGTTTGTGCTGTGCGGAGTTCACGGCTTACCAAAACACACCGAACGAGTGCATTGTGTCAGAACAATAGTGAGATGCGTCTCTCTCTTCCCCGATCCCAAACTAATTAACTTCATTCATCGTAAAGGGAGGCACATGCTGCCACAGGCGAGAATTAATTGGCACTGTTGTGATTCAGCGCTTTCACGCACGTAACACGCAAGCGAGCCCAGTTTCCTGAAGAGAAACCATGTTGATTTCACATTAGCAATGAGAAGATTTTCATGATCTTAAATACCGGCAGGGATCTCGGGATTAAGGGAGGTAGATTGGTTTTCCATCTGATAATGAATAAAAAAGGATCACGATTCTGAGCAAAAGGAGTTTAGCTGAAGGCAGATGTGAAGCGCCCAGCGCTCCTAAATAATTCATGCGTCTCTACCCAGAAAATTTGTCAGAGCGCCGCTTCTGTGCCAATACGCGTTACTGAGACTTTTAGCCTCCGGGTTTCTGTGAACAGAAAAAGCAAAAACATCAGCTGAAAAAGACATTTTGTAAATAAACGATAAAACTGAGCATTACGCCTGTTAAATGATTAGACGAGTACACGTGTGAATCTCACCAAGACTGTCAGAAACGTGTCTGGGTTCATACTTTACCCCAGACTCTGAATTAGAAAGTTGATTTTGAATAAATATAATGAAGTCCTTTTTGCATTAGGGAGAAACACAAGAGGATTCTGCTGAAAATCACCATAATGAGAGAGAAGTAATACCTCCAGATTCATTAACAGTAATGAAGATTCAACTTCAGTCTATTATATTTAAAAATACTAATATAAGTTTTTCTTTTACACACTCTTTGGCCAAGTTAAAAGTCTTTCCATTATTATAATAGATTTACATGTTAATCAGTTTTATGCGGGGTAAACATCCCACCTGAGAGTCGGTCAGAAGAGGAATATCATTTCTCTTTAATTTTCTAATCCATTTAAACACCTTGTCTTGCGGTTTTCCCAGAAGACACAACTGAAGGGATTATCAGACAACATGCACAACAGACTCTTTTGGCTCTCTCAGGTAACAATAAATGCCACGAGTTACTGTTTTAATTAATTAGCACCTGACTTGATTTAATGGCTTATCTTAAGCACTGAATGCTTAACACTTTAAAAGGTCTCGAAACGTGACTATTTTTCATTATGTCCAGGGAAAAACATACATGCATGTTTACATACAGGGGTGAAGTTCTTGTAAGTGCAGTTTTCACCCCGAAACTTGCATTCAAGGAGCATGTCCTCCAACTGGTAGCCCAGCCTGTCAATCATCTTTGTTGTGTTGAGCCGGACATTAGGAGGCGGGGTGTAGTTGGAGAAGTCAAGAAGATGCAACAGTCTTTCTTTGTGATGACTGTGTTTTAGCATTGACACACTCTGTCGGTTGACCGTGTGGTTTAGGTGCATGATGTCCATCCAGTAGCCACTATAGTAGAGATCAGCTTTAGTGAGCCTGGACACGCGAAAGAGGTTCTGGTTGCAGAACGTTACGGCCGGAAAAGTCATGTTTCGTGTCCAAACCATGTAGATCTTTGTCACAGCTGGGTAGGAGAGAAGATACAAGATTCGATTCCATGACCAGATGAAGAGCAGCCCAAAGCAAACAAAGAGGGCCAGAAGCCAAAACAACCGTTGGATTTTGGATTTGTGGGGCGAGAAAGCGTGTTTTAATCCATGGACTTTTGTTCTAAGAATAAACGCTGTTGTAATATCCATAGCACTGTGGTTTAGCATCGCCTTGAGTCTTTTTGTTTCGCTGCGTTTCTTGGTGTCATCAATCAGAGAGTCTTTGTTTGCTGGCTCCTGATTGGATGTTGATGTCTCCATACTTCTGTTAAACATCGACTGCAAAGTTTCGAAATGCATCATGCATTAATATCTTCTCAACGATCAAGACAATTAATCAAGCAATCAAATTAAATACAAAGAAAACGTTCACTAAGCTTTCATCAACATGGCACTTATGTTTATTAAAGATGCAAAAAATGTTTAAAAAAAGATTGGTACGTTACCAAGCTCTGGATCCAATAAAGCTAATGAGATAAATATATCTTATTACAGTCTCATTCCCAGCATACAGCAGTTCCTGTACGATCCTCAGGTTGCAGAGCTGAATGGTGATTCTGTTAATTCGTTCGCGCCAATGAGATTTAGTTTTTCGGTCAGATCTTTCACCGCTCGTCTCTTCTTCAGCTTCATATTTTTGTACAGAACTGTAGGAAGCTGCCTGCAGATTCTTGTTGCTTCTCCCTTTGTGTGAGAGAGCCCAGCCCCTCCCGATCGGCTCAAATTATTCCGAGGATGGATTTGCAGCAGGCACACTGATCCATTTTCCTGCTTCTTGCGTTCTTGAATTGAGAAACCCACAGATTGTGATGTACTTCTATTGAAGTAGAAAAATAATATTCCACAACAGCATGAGCTCACAGGAGACTCCCACGGGCACTAGCGAACTCCATGTCATTTATCAGATAGCCTGCTTTTTTTTTATAAAGTCTTTATCGATTCTTTGGCAGCATTTCAGTTTATTTTGTGAGTACCAATAATCTTTATGTGGCATGTCTGTCAGTAATCACATTCTAATGTATATGTGCTTCAATCAGAGTCATATGAGATCAGACAAGCATGAAAACTGTTTTTTCTTTATTTGTCATTATTTGCTAATGATTGTATCTGCCATTTTACGTGTATTATAGATTTCACGATGTAACTTTGGGTCCAAAAAGTCTGAGACCACATTGAAATGCACCAAAAGTTTTAGGTTTTTAAAAAATGCATCATTATCTGACCTGTACGAAAGGTCAGAGGTTCTTTACTGCTCTCAAGCTGCTGTGCAGAACTTTGATCATGCTCAGATAATGTGGATCATCAGGTTCTGGGCAACTCAAGTGCAGCTGTCAGTAAAGCGAAAGGAGGAGATACTAAATGCTAAAACATACTCCAATTCAATGAATTCAAATTGTAGTGAAATCCAAATATAATCGTATTTTTTATGAAATATTGTAGAGTTTATGATCATTTATCTGTGCACAATTATTATTTTTTTAAATACAAGTTTCCCCATAATCTTTAAAATCTGAAAACAAACTCTTTCCCTCTGGAACAGCAGACCTGCTCTGATGATGTCAGTATGATGGGGTCAACCACTCCCCTCCAATAGTCAGTTACTGGACTGCTTTTCCATATCCAATCAATTCCCAATGGAAAAAAATAAGACACGACCCCCTTCCTTCGTTTAAAAAAAAAAATCACTTAAATTTAAAAAATAGGTAAAACAGAAGTATGTTTACTTAAGACTGTTGGATCCCACTTTGTTTTTAGTGTAAAGTCCCATTTCTTATGTTTAGATCTATAGATCTTTCTATATCTACAATTCACCATTTTTTTTTAACTTTCACTGCATTTTCATAAATTCTCATAAGCACAAGCACACATTAAATACACGTTTACATTTTTGTTGTTTTATGGTTGCATTGATTTTGGTTTGATCAACTTCCTCGCTTTGCCGATAGGAATCATCCATAAATGCTGTATGAACTATAAAAACGTTAATTTCAGGCATGACTGACATCATCAGCTTCAGTTGTATTTCTCTAGATGAACTATTAAAAATATATCAGGCATACAGTGGAGAGCATCAGATAAATAGTCAATGACTTTAAAAATAACACGTTGGAGCATGTTGGAAAGCTGTACAAAAGCCAGAACCTTTATTCACCTCACACCTCATGTTTCTGGGCACGTATGAGAATGTGTTTTGTCTTCATTGCCCTGACATCACACCCGAGCTGCACAATTTATCAGACCCTTCCAACGGCCAATAAATGTTCAATGCTCATAAACCAGGATCTTGTTTAGTCCATACTGCCGTTTATTCTGGTCAAGAACAACCTAATCAGACAGAATACGACTGTCTGACTGACTCCTAGATGTTTAACTTTGAGATTCATGTCCATGTTCCTGGAGGTCCACAGACCTCCAACCTTCTCCAACACACCTGCCTGAACTGCGCATCTCAAAAGCATCGCAAGCCTAAGTATATCGCAGCACCAATGATGTATATACAATAAACTTAGGCTCACAATGTATTTGAGAAACACATCCTGGATGGTTCTGTCAGTCCCAAAGACCTTAATTAGCTGCTTCAGTGTGATTCATTAGGGTTGGAGCTAAAACTCCTTGTTGGAGACATTAGTCTAGACCTGCCACACTAACCCAGGTTCCTCCAGGAAGTTCCAGCTAACAATTTTAGGTTGTAAGAATGTTTCCCTATCATTTCCATGAAATAAATACATTAAGAATGTTATTTTGAATGTTCTAGGAATGTCTTTTAGCTGTTTTACTAACATTATTGCTTGGTTATAAGAACGGTATTTAAAATGTTTAATTCTGTAACATTTTTAAAATGTTCCACTGACCACTGAAGAAGCGTTTTTGATATCCATGATATATAGCCTTTAAGAAACATTCTACTAACGTTACTGCAAGAACATTGATGACTTTGAGAGAACTTTTAGAGAATATTAACCAACGTTCTGAGAACATTTCCTGTTGGCTAGGAGCGGACCGTCTTCATTTTTGTGCTCAGTGTATACAAACAGTTGTACTGCTGTCTGCCTGCTCACTCCCACAGCAGTGCAGGTGCTTAAGAAACCCAAGATTCAGGTCCTTCAGCACTTAAGACATATTTGGATTAAATCCACCTTCTAATCAATAAAATATCCATTTCGTCCAGAGAAACGACGGAGACACCTGCGGAATCATTATTCTATACAATTCCCGCTGTGACTCTGCACTGTTTATTTACTAAATTGCCTGGGAATAGAGTACTCACTTTATTTCTTGGACAGGTAGCTTGCCTCCTCTCAGACAGAGCACCGCATACACCCAGCATCTGCCTCTCTGCTGGGGTTAATTTTCTCCACCTTGCTTTGCTCCCACACTCAATCTCTCTCTGTCTAGGGTCGTTAAACCACAGATTCATCCATCTTTCAGAAGCAAAACAGGAAGCATTATATTGCTCAGTTTTGTGGAGCATTATTTATTAAGATAAACTAATATCATTAATCCTTTCCATGAGCTTAAATCGTAATTTCTGAATTAATACCAGATGGAAACTTACTTTTCGGTCATTTAACTCACTTTTGGCCATCAGAGTGTGAACATAATGTGAATTTGAGAGCCAAACTTCTTTCCAGCTGTAAAATATTTATTAGTTCTCCAATTTCCTTCCCTAATGCCACATGAACAATAAATGAAATTGAAGCTGACAGGAATAGCAATCAACATGAACTGGTAATAGCTAAACCCGTATTCCTTACCATGGTTAGCTACAATACACTTCATTTTCTGATACCCGTTTACAGTAAATTCTATATACAGTCATGGCCAAAAAATACTAGCATTCCTGCATTTCTCTAAAGTAATTCAGCATTTCATCCAGAACGTCGTCAAAACATTTTTCGGAGGTTACCGTTATTTATCGTTCATTCAGTCAACTTTATATTTATAAACCAATTACAATCTTAGTATCCCCAATCTTAGTAAATTTATAGTTGTACTAACATGCATTTTATAATAAACAATACAATTTGCAATAATACCATGTATTCTGTATTCAACGTGTTTTTACATTTTTTCCCCCTTTCATTTTTATATGTAAAGCTGCTTTGCGAAACAACACAACATTGTAAAAAAGTGCTACATAAATTTTGAATTGAATCCCATTCAATATTAATGAGAGGCCCTAATACGGCACTTCTAAAGACCCTCTTCAAATCAGAGACTATTTTGCATAGCAGAACCGAGTAAAACCGTCAGCAGAGACATGCAGAAATGTCACTGCTGTCTAAGAAACTCCTTAATGGCAGTTACAGTCCAAAGGCTCAGTAACCATATAAGGTGCCAGTAAAGGATGTCAATTATATTACCCAGAAACATTTCAAGATTTATGTGTGTAAAAAGCCTCAGTATTTCTCAGTCTTTGAGTCGAGTCTGTAAGTGTGTTGTTTAAAGTTTCAGTGATGACAGAGAATAAGTCACTTCTGGTGTCTGAACATTAAAGTCAGATCTTTAAAGACTAAACCACTCTGCTCTCTTTATTGCCATGTCTGAGATTAGCAACAAAAAAAACTTTATATTTTGCTCCTTAGAGAAGGTAACATGAAATATGAACATTGAATAAATGAGAGATTTTAACGTATCTTGGTATCATTAATACATCCGTCGTCATAGCTTGAAACATCTTCCATTTCAATAACGAAAGCATTTATGTAATGGTTCTCCAGAAACGATGTGACATCACAAGGTAGATTCATTTCCATATGACCTGCCCCAGAGCAAGACAACAACGCCTACATTTACATCATCGCATCATTGGCTCCGCCTTTGATCGTTTAGTCACAGAGGAGCAGAAACCCTCGCCTGACAGAACATCACAGCAACATCCTGTTTGTTTGGGATTAATCCACTATGACATCACACATGTGCTGTTCCTCACTGTGGAAATCCAACATCTTTGCAAATTCATTGGCTAGGACATTAGCCAATCACACACCTTGATGGTTATTCCCAAAGGTTCTTAAAGGGGAACACTCAAATCTGACTTTTGTTTTTAAATCACAGGACTAAAAACAGGGTGGAAAAAAGGCATAAATTACATAATTCTGAAAGTTTTTAGGGCAAAAAACTTTATACTAAATTATAACTTCACCTCAGGGAACAAAATAAAATTAAAAACCATGTCATGACCCCTTTAAGTCTGTTGATCAGGCTTTAATTAACAGGTAACCCTCCGTGTAAATGAGGAAAGAGTCTATCTGCCCCACTGCTGTATATAACAGCTGTCACCAACTTCAGTCCATTTCTGCTGTTGCTGATTGTGAACATTTATCATACTGCTGTACATCAAGAGATGGAAAACCGCTGAACTCCACTAGCCAGTTGCAATTTTGTTACACAGATTTTTTGCTTGAACAATTCTGTTTGGATTATTTAACAAATCAATGCTCAATGGCAGGCGCAGAATCGACAGATCTACAACCTGTAAACGTATAAATTTTATGAGGATTACTGTAGTTAATAAACTTCGGCGGTGCTCTGAAAACGCACTCGAAATTTTAATTACAAGATTATATAATAAAAACCACAGGATCTACACTTACAGAGCACAGCTGAGTTCCAATCTTCATTTATGCTTAAACACCTTTTCTCAGGGAACATTCTGCTAATGGCTCTTAGGAAGGACGCGGGTTCTGCCTCATTGCATTAAGGTAGCAGAATAAATTTAGATGAGATTTTATTCAATAAAATACACGTGGTTAAGCGCTAATTTGAAAACGGAATTTAAATGAGTTACTGGGGTATCTCTAGAGAAAATGGTTATATTTGTGTATGCAGTGGTGTAGGAATTTAATTCGATGTGTTGAAACCACTGTTTATAGCCTGGCTGACAAGACCCAGAACAAATAAGGTATTCTCTGACATTTAATTGTATTGAAAGTCATCAAACTAGTGTATAATGCATAATAGGCTGATCTTAGATACCCACCTAACAGGGAAGTTTCTCAGCCAAGTTCATTACTGCAGGAACGTTTTTTGATAATTTTGAGAGTTAGAGAATGTCGGCCAATGTTCCATCATATCAAAAACATTATTCTTAAGATGTTAGTGAAACAGATGTTACAGAAATAATGTCTGAATAATGTTCTTATAAGCAAGCAATAACGTTAACAAAATGTCAAATAACGTTATCAAAATAACATTTAATGGCTTTGTAACAATGGAAACATGACGGAAACCTAAAATTGTTAGCTGGGTAGATGTATTGTTCACATTTCATCAGACAATCTGCTTGCCACACTTTCACATTAGTAATTCATGCCCGTGTCTGCAGTGCAATACAGATGAAATCTATATCTCCATTTCTTGTGTTAGCTACTTAAGGATGGCTGAGGCCAGGCAACAATAGCTGTATCAGGTTGTGTTTCTGATTCAATACACAAACAAGGGAAAGACAAACAAGGACAAATCATATGTTTGTGAAGTCGTGTCACTTTAAGCTTCAAGGAACTGTTCTTAAAACAGTTCTGCTGGGATCACAAAACTGATTTCTCTCCATTTACAACCAGACTAAACAAAAATGCTTTGTTGCAGCTATTGATTTCTGGGGTGTCTACAAAGAGATTCATCTGCAACTTGAAATTGGTGAGAAGGAGATTTCATCCAGGTTTTAAATTTAAAAAAGGTAACAACATAAATATATAACAATACATGCTTAATCCAGCATAAAAGTGGTTTGTTGGTCTTCTCTGGACCAAGATGGTCTGGTTTTGTGGTTTTGGGAGACCAGCAAAAACAAAAGACTGGATCAAGCAGTTTGTAATATAAGCTGCTGTGTTTGTACATAACCCTCATATTGCCATAATTAAATGCAGAAAACACCTAGTGTCTTTCAATTATGGGATGCCTAAAGTAAACACAGTGCCTTAATTCTTCCATACTTAGCCAAGATAAGCATTCACTGTGCTTATTATGTGTCTAGTATATATTTATTTAGCATTGCACTGGAAATTTCATCTTTATGATAACAGCGCCCCCTGGTGGACAGTTCCCACCTGCTTCATGACGTAAAGACTAAATCATGTAGCCATTACCAGAGCAGAGGATAAATCAAAGCCAAAAAGCTTCCCTTGACTGCTCAGAGGTCTGATGAACACACACAGAAACATCACAGTCGCACGATGCAAACCAAACATCATCAGACAGGTGCCACGCTCCCCGAGCGCTTTGGTAAGAACTGAAATACAACTTCGTTCTGGTTATAAATACAGTAAATCAAAGCATATTTAAAAGGTGCAAAAATAAGACCCAGGGCATTCTGTTCAAATAGCTCAGTCAGAAGCCAGCAGAATCGAATGAGTGATACAGATGTTCCTGTATTCCCACAACAGTGTCTGTAGGGAGAGGTGTGTGTCTGTATCAGTAAATAACAGATGCTGTTTTCCCCAAAACCAGCGCTTTATTCTGCAGCTCCAGAACGAGAGCAGCACAGAGTGAAACCAGCAGAAGAATCAGACCTTCTCTGTCACTCACAGCGTCTGTGAACCCAGAGAGCAGGAAACATTCTCAGAACATTGGCTAACGTTCCCTTAAAGTTTTCAAAAAAAAAATCTTGCTATAATGTTTGTAGATTTTTTTTTTACGTTACATATCAAAAGTGATGTTCTCAAGTTGTTAGTGGAACAGGCTGAATAATGTTCTTATAACCAAACAATGTTAATGCAAATGTCTAAAACTTGGACATTTTGAACAACCCTAGAACTCTCCAAATACCGTTTTAAACATTTTAATTACTTAATGGAAATGATAGAGAAACATTCTTACAACCTAAAATTGTTAGCTGGGAACATGCTACCAAAAGTTTAACCTGACGTGGAACCAGTGGAAGTTAACTGAGGAACGCAGGAGCCTCTGAAGTGTTGAAAGCATTTTTAAACATTGGAGAGTCCATACTGAAATGTATGTAGATTTCTTGTGGTTTAATTGACAGTGCAGCGGGCTGCTATCATTAACAGCAATAAATCTTTAGGTGGTGATTTGTTCAGTAAAAACCATACAAAGAAAACAGCAGGAATTGTAATGGCACAGTGGTGTGGAGCAGGATTATGACGATCATTATAACAACGTGAAATGTCAGAAATGTCCCTCTTTCTGAAGAGAAAATCATTACTTTTCATGAACCCATGCATTAAACTCTACACGACATGACATGTTGTTTGTAACTGTGTTTATATGCATAATCTGACTCATTTCTGACAGTACTGAATATTTAAAGGTAGGGCAGGCAATTCTGGAGAGACTGGCTAGCTTTAAAAGCATCCTGCCCTCCCTTCAGAGCACTCTCCAAAGCCACACCTCCTCTTGAGGGAAGATTGTGGGAGCAGGGTGTGCAGTGGTATGCAAATATAGCTTGACAGACAAGTAGGACATCCTATTATTGTATTCAGACCAAAAGCAATGATTGGACAAACATTTTTTGGTCCTGCTCCTTCCACAGAAGATATACATTTATATAAATATATTTAGACCACTTTATTTAGTGATGTTAAGAGACTTTTAACCAGCAAAACACAAAATGTTAAAAAAAAAAATCACTCTGCCTTTAAGTGTTTGTATCTACTGTCCAATAGCACAGACTTATGCCTGTTTGTAAAAGTAAGAATTTTGTTTACAGTAATGTGTACAGTAAGTCTATGGGGCAAGGAGGGTTTAAAAACACTTAATACATCTGGTATACGAGCGTAAAGCTTAGTAATGTTACCAGAATATCTTGTAAGACGTGAATGTTCTCATGTCAACATGCATAATGTTTGTCTTGCATCTCCACCTTCAAAACTTATATTTTAACATTTATTTGAGCCCCACAGACTCATGTTGTAAGTTCATTACTGTAAACTGAATTTTTGGCGGTTTTACAGATTACAAGTGCTGTCGATAGAGCTTAACTCGTATTGATCCCTGAATGTTTTTAATGCAACACGCTCATGTTCGAATTGGCAAGCTGGGAGGCCGGCGTAGCATTACATTACTTTGTCTGCCAGCGCATAACACAACATCATGACGAATGTTCAGAGGTCAATACAATAATATTGCTGGAGAAATAGCTATTGATCAAATTAAGCTTGTGTCTATCGAATCAGACAGACCGCAGCTGAGCCTTCTGGAATTAATGTGAAATAGCAACACAGATGCTGATATGCCCTTTCCTCTTACATTAGCAACAGAAGGGCTATTACCCACAATGCCCAGGGTGGTATTACCATCCCAGATTGCATAAGACATGAATTAAACGGCATTAGGTGAGAACATAATGGCCGAACATTCTATCCAAGAGTATCTAAATTAATTATAGACATTTTAAAGGTGTTTAAATGTGTTCCCGTGCATTTGTTTGCAGTGCACTTACTAGTTAAAGATTTTCATACCACAGACATTAGCATTACAGTAAACCAAAGGACAAAGTTAAATAGGATGAGGAAGTGCATTTTTAATCAGGCGTGCAAAAGGGCACCCTGAATCCATAATGCACCTTTGGGAGAAATCTCGATTTACACAGAAGTGGAAACTGAATCCTGGAAAGATGTTTGAGGTGCCTTGATCAGACCGATGGATATTTGGTTTAGGTCTGTTACAGCGTTATTGGAAACAGAAGCGCAAATGTAATACGAGACTCAAGGTCACACTGTCTGTATCTGATGGAAATGCAGCTAGGCTTCATTTGCTTTTTGGAAAGAAAGACAGCATGAAAAGCCTGTCTGCTCTCTCCAGTGCTCTGCTACGCTGAAAACCTGCAGAAGACCTTCACGAATGAGGAAAGTGGGAGTTTTCATTGGGTTGGTGACTTCATTGGTCTGATGGATACATTCATCTCTTGATGCTGCGTGGGGATGCGCGATTTTCCTGATCATATAAAAATATGATGCTATTTTGGGCCTGTAACCAAAAGAATTCATCATGATCATCTAGTGATTAATAATACAAGTTTTGAAATATAGTATTAATAAAATAAACACTCAATTCAGCATATGGCTAATGAACTGTCAATGGAAAACGGCGTGAAACAGCGTTAAATTTTAAATGAGAAAGATCAGTCAAAAACTCTGGAGGAAGGGTTTGACAAGCACGGATCTTTACCTTTTATTTTTAATTAATGGTTTATTCTTTTCATTTGGGTCAGATTACGGAATTTGCGGAATTCATTTTCTGGAATTTTTCAGTTTTAAGTTCAAAGACGGGCAAATCTTTTAAGGCATAAACAAGTAAAGAAATGTTACATAACAAACAAATAAGAATTATCAATCTCACAGAGAAACGATTATTCAGTCACGTATTTACAATGACTGACACATTACAGAGATGAATCTTTTAAAGATGAATCCCACCCCACATGAATCTTTTAATTTGCATCTTGGATGACCTAAGTCTAAACACAAGAAACTTCCAACAGACAACGAGCCTGTCTGCTCAAATTCCAATGAGAGAAAATGTATTGTGGGTAAAATAAAAGGTGACCTCCAGACGCACTTTGGGTTTCATCAGGAATTACACAGAATTTGTCCACTGAAAGCCATTAAAAGTCTCATTTAATCCAGTAAAGACCTTTGCCTGCTGTTGGAAATGGGCTGTTTTTCGGGCTGCTGTGTGAATCAGGTTCCAGGCTGGCAGGAACAGACTCATTAGTGTGGGCAGCTGTTTGGTGTGTGTGTGACTAAGATGAAAACAACAGGGATTCGCCACATCTCTCTATACAGCACTAAATCAATGCCACATCCATACATTTCATCCCCAAATCACTCCACACAAAGCTCATTTCTCCTGGGCTCACCCTAACGCCACTCGATCAGAAACACAAGAACATCTCATCTCATTCCTGCCTTCACTCCTAGAACATTCAGACAGACGCGATCATCATGAGATCTGATCAGACATGCCTTCTTTACAAACTCCAGCTGAACACCAGCAACACCATCTCCGTCTGCTTCTGCTAGCTATACTTGTGTGTGTGTGTGTGTGTATACAGTATATACTCACTCACTCTTTCAAAAAAGACCATTGTGTGTGATTTATAAGCTTGTTTCCTCACGGGGACCTAAAATGTCCTGGTATTTACTGGTATTACTATACTTGTGGGGACTTTTGGTCCCCATAACATAGTGAATAGCAGGAAAAACTTCTAATGCAATTATAAACAATATCCAAACCCACACTCTCATCCTAACCATAACAGAAAACTCGTTTTTTTACTGCATTTTTACAAATTAGGACGTCCCTAAAAGGAGGTTTTTCTCAGATTTGTTATGTTTCACACACACACACAATACATCCTGCATCACAAAGTACACAGCCCACACACAGACACAAAGCTGCTTGTAATGCCTGAGAAACCGCAGCATCTGGCTGCATTATGAAGCAGGCCATGCTGAATCGCAGTATTAGATGTCTATAATGCAGAGTGATGTGGCTGTAAAACAGCCTTTGTGTCAGTGGCATTACACAGTCATACTGTTTTGATTGCAAAATTACCCTGGAGTGACCAGAACATAAGCTATAATAGTCTTTACACTGTTGCCTTGGGTTGCCAAGTTGGCAGGGAGCTAATATTCCAAGTCTCTCTTAACTGACGACTCCATTTATGTATTACACAAACAAAGAGGCCTGCTGGCCTTCAAAGTTCCCACAAAAACAAACACACAAACAAAACCATCTACGGCAACATCTCAAATCAGTAGGAATGCTAAATGACCTGATAATAGTGCTTCAATATTGTGTTTTTTGTAGCTTAAACTTGAATGATTTCCTACATTTCCCGTCTTCGAATGAACCCTTAAGGAAAACCTAACCATACCGTTTCCCATACTCTCAAAATCTGATTGGTGGATACGTCGTTTCAGCCTTAACATGGGTGTTGATCCAGAAAACCATTCACAAACTCGTACGAAACCAACACTGCAAAAAAACCCTGAGGATCATGGGACGCCCGATTCTGTCTGACGCCCGATTCTGTCTGACGCCCGATTCTGTCTGACGCCCGATTCTGTCCTGTGGTGGTATTGCGTTGTCGTAAATGTTGCAAACCTTGTTTAAACTTGCTACTAATTAGCTTATGCCACAAACAACAATCTTCTGGAAAACGTGTTACCCGTGCTGGCAAAATAAAACAAATGAGCAAATGAGTAAAATAAAAAAAAAAAAAGAGTTCTTAAAAAATGAGCCACACTTGTCTGAAGCACCAATCCTTGAGTAGAGTGTAGAAGCAGCAATTCATGGATTATTTAAACAAAGGAAAAATTTAAGGCTGTTCACCTTGCAGAAAACCTCCAAATAAAGATAATTTTACATGTTTAACTGCTATGGGGAACGTTAGACGAGAGCTTAACAAACTCATTTTTGTGAAAACCTCAATATATACTAAAATTGAAATCTTTCACTTGTTTTGCCTGTAGCTCGTAATTAGTTTGTGCTCATTCTGACTCATTCTGCCAGCACAGGTCACATATTGTAAGCACACATCCAGTGTATTTAATTATCAGTGTTGTCTTTAAAACATCATGAGACAACGTTCTGGTTTGTTACATTGATTAGGCCAGAGCATAACACTGAAAGAGAATCCTGCACTGGGAAACTGCATACACCTAAACCAAAGACATTATGTGCACATAGCAGCTGCCAACAAAACAATTAGTCTCACGTCTGGACAACAGCTTGAGACAATTACATTAAGATACAGGCTGTGGACATCTACTGTAGATCAATGAATTTAAGCAAGTGCTTCACACAAAAAGTACCAACACTTTACACTTGTACTGAAAAACAACTGTTCTAGAATGATCTGGTACAATGATGACTTCCTGTGATTGTTTACACAAACCGTATCACCCTATCGACCGCTTTATTGATCGTTTGGTTGGATTTCATTTTCGTTTTTGAGCTAATGAAATGTTGCAACACGTGCATTACAACTGATCCAAAGTGGGTTCCTGAGACAGAAAGTGTAAAACAAACAGCGTTTCAACTGTCGTTTACGTTGCCGTTTTTCGTCACGTCGTCACATTAACGCAGCAATTAAAAGTTCCATCATGAACTAAAGCAACTCGCAGCAGCATTAGCGTCTGACTGATGGATATATTTCTCACTAATGATCTCAGACTATCAGACCACCGTGCCTGAGGCTTGGAAAACATATGCGCTCGATGAAGGCATTCATACATATTTAATCAAATCTCTCTATACTTGGAGCTGACTGGGCAACTTGAATTACCGATATTCAGCTGAAATCGAAAGTCCGGCAAAGGCAAGGACATGATGGATTCATCATATCTGGAGCTCAGAGTCAGCCCAGCTAACGGGGAACGCTCAGAAAGTTGGTTAACATTCTCTTAAAGTTCTCTCAATGTTATCAAAAAATACCTACAGTACTGTTATTAGAATGTTTCTTTAAAGTTATACATCAAAAACGTGATTTTTTTTGAAGTTGTTAGTGGAACGTTTATAAAGATTAAAAAAAAAAATTCAATACCGTTTGTATACCAAAGCAATAATGTTAACACATCCAGCAACATCGACAAAACTGGACATTCTGAACTTTCAAAATAACATTAAATGTTTTTGTTCCTTAGTGGAAACATTAAAGAAACGTTCTTAAAACCTAATATTGTTTGCTGGAAAACCCTAGTTTTAAAAGCATGAAAGTCTGATCTAGCCTGTCTTGTGACGGTCAAAAGGTAAATCTGTGGCTTTTGTTACGATGGATAATGAAGGTTAGTGTATAACACATAAGTAGTTGATCGGTGCAGAAGGACAGATTGTTTTTAAAGTGACAGCCTCGGTGCCTCCGCTTTCATTACTCAAATCAATGGGCCATATTATTGAAATGCAATGCCTCTTCTCTTACCTCTGCTTGTCATGATGGTCATTTGCTAGCAGATTAGGACATTTTCCAACATTGTTTCCTTCAACGGAGAAGATATTAAGGTTTACTTTACAAAAAAGTTTAGTCTAACTGCCCGAGACCCTCTTTCCAAAGTCAGCACTCATTTTTGGTGAAAAGTGAGTTGAAAAGTGAGCTAATAAAAACTAGCAAAGGAGTGAGCCACACTTTACATGTAGCAATGGAAAAGAAAATTAAATGAATGATCTTGTGAGTTTAAACCGTCTAAACATTCTCGGCTCTCCATCCAGAACGATGCTTGTACTCACAGTGGTGAAGTTCTCCGCTCCGCAGTCTTTTCCACGATACTTGCAATCCAGCAGCATTTCCTCAATGCTGTGACTGGTCCTCTGCACGAACTCCAGCATGTTGAAGGTCTTGCTGGGGAAGAACTTGCTGTCATCTGGCGGTTGCCCCAAGGCGGTCATGAAGTCATCAAAATCGCTCTGCTCCACGCCGAGCAGTCCCGCCATCCAGAACAGATCGTTCCTCTGCATTTTGGAGCGTCTGAAGCTGTTGTAGTTGCAGAGGGTGATGGCTGGAAAGTACATGACCGGACTGTCCATTTCATCCAAGATGGTAACGTGAGGATAGCTTAAGTAGTCCATCACTGCCCCGGCCACCTGGTAGAGGAAGATGGACAAGGAGGAGAGGAAAGCTCCTGCCCAGAGCAGACGCCGGATGGTTACTCCTCCAGGTAAAAAGATATGGCTCAGGCCGTGAAGGGTGCAGTTAGCTCCAAACACGGTAATGTCTGACGCCTGCGGCTGCTCATCTTCTTCGGCGGTGCCCATTTTCGCGAACCAGCAACTCAAACTTGGAACCTCTATGAAGAACCCTTTTTCAGGATTGCTGGTTAGCGCTGTGATGCCGTCTAAGCTGGTTCTCGGTCATGACACCCTCTTTCCATGCGGGGAGGTTTGGAAACACGAGACGCCCGTTTTTTTTTTTTGCTGACAGTGGTTTCCGTTTTGTGCATTCTTGCAGGGCAAACAGAGCTAAAGATTAAGTTTCATGTGGGATGACACGCAGTCCCTCGGTAGATAAATGGTGAGAAGATACTCAAGTGAAACTATAGACAATAATCAATAAAGAGGTCTAAAAATTTAATAGCAGTTTTCAAGGAAGAGAATGTCGGGCAATCGGTCTGCTGGTAAACTAGTGACACACGTTTGTGCCAGACACGCGAGTGAAAACTTAAAACAAGAGTGTTTAGAAGAGGTGAATCACTTTTTCGGAGTGATCAAAATATTGTTTACGTGACAAAAAATAAAAGGGCCAAAAGAGAAAACCTCTCTGAATGTGTGATTCCAAAAAGAGGGTGTGGGCTCTTGACTCAGGCCAGTAAGCAGTCACCTAGCAACGCCTTAGATCACCCTAGCAACCACACAGAAATGCACTATACTCAGACATTTCAATCCATTTCAAAACACCCTAGCAACTGCACAGCAACACCCTGACAGCCACCCTCAGCGCTTTAGCATTTTGCATGGGCCAGCACACCTGACAGGAAATAGATTAAAAATGTAGCTGCTGATTTATTTGGATCACACAGAAAAAGCTACTGATGCCTGAAGGGATAGAGATCTTACAAGTACTGACTACATAGAGGTGATTATCTAAATCTCATCCTAGTCAACTCCAAGCATCTAAAAAAAACAAATGTTATACACAGATATACATGTTGTACTTCAGTTCAAAGCTGCAAAGCCTGCCACTGTGAACGAGACACCTCAATGAAGAAAGCTCATAAATATTCAACGCTTTATGCAAATGAGTGCTGATGTGGAGGAGCATGAGCCAATAGACATAATGACAGAAACCGAGAACAGAGGAAACATGTTTCAGAGATACAGCGAGAGTAATTCTTAAATGTAAATTCTAATGTATTGGTCAACCCGCTTGTGAATGAACTATTAAGTCTTACAAAACAGAAAAAAAAAATCATGTAGCTTAAGGAGGGTTTCAATTATATTACAAAATAAAATAAAATGAAATGACAAAATAAAATGACAAGCTGGATTTATATTACATAAGAGGAAACTGTGATTATCGCGCCATCACTTGAATGAAAAACAAAAAATTAAAAATAAATTTTACATGTTTAATATTGTATTGAGACAACAGTACATAAATTAGGCAACACAACTTCTGCTTTTAAGCAACATAACAAAAACGGCAGCTTCAGCTATATCTACATCAAATCCCAGTGGAACCCAAATTGTGTCTGTCTTTTTATCTGTTGTCTTATAAATCTCTCAGTCTTCCTGGAGAGTCTAACAAACAAACACACTAATAATTCACGGTGGACAAGAGTGAACGCGTCTGTGAGCAGGAGCACTCGCAGGAAACGAGTTACTCCATCCACTGCAATTTTACCATGCACCGTTCAGCCGCTGTGCTCCTGAAATCAGTGGAGACCAGCAAGCTCGCATATAATGCACAATCCAACGCGAAGCTTCAACACACTGGTTCCCTAACATCAGCAGTTCAGCGTGCCGGGGCCCAAACGCGTCCCCCTTTCAACAGAGAGAGAGCCGCATTCATGCGTGGTTAGATTACTGATCGCAGGCTGCATGCGCTTTCATAACCCGCACCCTGTTTCCCAGACATGCAGAAAATGCCAACGCAAGTATATGAAGAGTATATGAAGGCTGCCAAATC
Organism: Chromobotia macracanthus; assembly: GCA_036877525.1. NCBI lineage: Eukaryota > Metazoa > Chordata > Actinopteri > Cypriniformes > Botiidae > Chromobotia > Chromobotia macracanthus. Next base: position 3,385,263 of record JAZGTH010000085.1, read on the forward strand.
CACTTACATCCTACGAAAGGGAGGCTTTAAAGCACCTGAGTGTGGGAGTCAGAACAGAAAATCTATCAAACAGGAGCTCAGGAGACAGCCCAGCTAACAATTTTGGATTGTAAGAATGTTTCCATTAAGTGACAAAAAAATGTAAAGAATGTTTTTTGAATGTTCCTGGAACGTTCAAAATGTCCAGTGTTTGAAACGCTGTATTAACATTAGAATAATTTTATGAATAATGTTTTTGAAATATGATATATAACATTTATAAAAAGGTTCTATGAACATTACTGCAAGAACATTTTCTGAATTTAGAGAACTTTTAGAGATGGTTGGCCAATGTTCTGAGAACGTTCGGTATTAGCTTGGAGGGACTTCAAAATGAGGATGTCTTTAAAGTTACAGTAGAACGCAATAAATGATGTCATTAGTGTAAACAAAACCCGAACGGAGAATCAATAAGAATCAATATGTTCATTATCTTTAACGATTTGCACCTTGACATGATTTGCAAGTCATTATAGCCAATGCTGCCTCCTGGTGGTAACTGTCCCTGATGAGTCTAGAACCTGCTTTAATTAGAACACAATGGGTTCTCGCCAATAGCGCAAATAAAAGACTTTTATAAACATATAAACACTGGCACATATAAACAATGACCCCCAAATGAATTTCCACATGCTGCATTTCACTGTATGTGCATACATTTAAATTGTATGTGCCATTTCAATTCTCCCGTTTAAAAATATTGAACTAGAACTGTAGTTCCTGTAGCTCAATTGGTAGAACATTGCATTAGCTGCACAAAAGGTTGTGGGTTCGATTGCAAGGGAACACATACTGATCAAATGATGTATAACTTCAACGCACTATAAGTCACTTTGGATAAAAGCATCAGACAAATGAATAAATGTAATGAGACGAGTGTATGGCAACAACAGAGTGTTAACCAAAGCAAAAAGATGGAGAAATTAAACTGACAGCAGATAGTTAGTTGTAAGGTCCTGTACTAAAGCTTCAGCAAGAGCAACACACACAAACTCCTTTCAAGCAGAAAAATTAATTGGCATTTGAAAAGAAAAAGGTGACTTTCCAACCCCAGAGAAAACAATATGAAAGACTTCATCTAATGACAATATTTGTGTCAAAGCCTGGACTGTGCTCATTTAATGAGGAACAGGAAATAAAGGGCAGCCGAGCACCCTGCTGCGTTTACAGGAATGTTTCGCTCAAAAACGTCACATTTTGGCACACTTGTGAATCCATTTGATGTCAAAACTGTCATTGCTTTTCTGAACAGAAAAATCAAACATGTTTTGATTCATTTGAGTATTCATGCACGCAATTAAACACTTGGAGGGAAATTTCAACCAGTAATAAAAACCCTTATTATTTGCCAAGGTTATTATAGTTTACTAAAACTATTAGACCTTTTCTGTTTACTGAAATCAAATATAGGCATAAATATTTCAAAAACTTTAAATGTGAATTTGAAATGCTGCCTGAGCAATACATCAAAATAAATGTAAGCTGAGGCAGTAAAATGATTAAGGTAGCTAAAAATGTAAAATTAATGAAAACAAAATTTATAAGTAAAAGCTAATTCAGAATATTAATACAACTACAAACAAAACTATAATAACTTAACCCAACAACCCAAATCTCAAGTTTTAAAATTGCATTCTCCACATATTGAAACTTTGTGTTTGGTGGCATTTTGTTCCATATGGCTGTTGTACGACTTCAGACATCCTGAAGACTAGCCATACAAGAATGGTTAATATTAGCAAACAGCTGTGTACAGATTAATGAAAATTTCTCCTTTTGCGTTGCAAGTTGGATTGCTGGGAGCAACTGAATTTTGGATTCAGAGAAAACGGTTCCTTTAACTTCATGGTTAGATTAACCATCCTTTTTTCCTTATGGTTCTTTGACAAGTTTCTGCAATAGCCAGAGGGGAGACGATGCAGAACTGAGAGAAAGAGTCTCTTGGGCAGGATGTGGACAGCTTGTTAAAAGGAAACTGAGGAGGTAGGTGCTAATATATTCGCTCTACTGTACCTTGCTGTCTACAGGAGCGTGAGGTGAGTAAACAACCCACGTTCACATTTAGTACAACCAGCAAGGTTTCAAGGGCCATCAAAACAAAACTACATGCCCTCGAGTGTTATGAGCCAAGTGGCAAAATTCAGCTGGAAAGCAAATAATGTGTCATAATAAGAAAACATGGTGAGTAAGACTCTCTTCCACAATAAATGGTGGTAATTATGAACTTCAGATTTAAAGTAATTCAGGGGTTCTACCAGAGGGCATAAATCTACATTCATAAATTCATAATAATTTATACCAAACGTCAGTCTGTCAAACACGAACGCCCGCCGGAATATGCAAATGTACGTTTAAAGCCCACTTAATGGAAAAGCAGTGACTTTATTCGCTTCTGACTCAGAGATCTCGAAGGATGTTTAGATTAATGATTGTATCGTGTGGTGAATAATTTCTGACCTTTTAACTTAAGAAAGGGAAAGCAAGTCTTTATTTCCGCGTCCGTCTAAAAGCACTTCATCTTTCCGCTACATGAGTAACTCATATCAAATACTGGCAGGGTGCAATTTGTAAATAAAAGACAACAGTATGTGGTCATGAGAGTGATAGTATTGGTCTGAAAAGTCTGACATGAGGTAATTTAAAGGAACAGTTCACACAACAAAAAAAAATCAAAGTCATTATTGTTTACTCGCCTTTACTGTTGTTTCAAACCATTATTGTTTTCCATAAAACAGAAAAATAACATTGATAAATCATCACACAGATCTTTTCGTCCATTGATAGCTTATAGTTGCCAGATGTCAAGCTATAAAAATGACCAAATAAGCAAAATTAAATTCACAATTCACCATAAATGTAGTCTTTATCATACTATACTGCGAGATCTCTAAACTCATACGATAGCTATACTCTTGCTATAGATTATGACTATAAACGGTCATTATATAAATTGCTGTCCAAATTCTCCTGCTGTTTCATGAAAACAAAGGGGTGAACGAAGAACCAATTTTTAATTTTTGGTTGAAAGTTTACGCCTGCGCTGTTTTTTTTTTCCCAATCTTGAAATGCTGCCCTGTACAGTTCCTTTGTCACAAAGCGTCTCTATTATTAAACAATAAAATGTAAAGGCGCATGAGTGAATTGCGCTGATTTATAGCCGCGCCGCGTGGAGTGAGCAGCACTTTTACATGGATCATTTATCATAGATTTCTTCCCTACATTTGCAGTTACAACTGATCTCCACAGACATTTTTTATACCGAAGGTGTGTGTAAGTGCCAATTGCCAGAACAGCTAGACAGGAATTTAACTGTTGAGGTCAGATTTTATAAATCAAAAACACTGTGAAAAATATACAATTACATAACTGAAAGTACAGTGTCAAAAGTGTGGGTAGGCTAAATCAATAAATAGTGTAAATTGCTTCACTAAAACATAAAACTGTGACCTGCATACAGCAACGTTTAAAATGCCGTAACTAGCATTATCAAATATTACTATATGGCTCTCTGGTTTACTTAATGTTGACTGGTCAATCACAGCATGCTGCAGATAAATATTTTTGTTTATAATAGCCGCTAAACTGCACACTGCCCCACATAACCAATTTCCTATATCGGCACCATGCCTGTAGCTTTCTTACACTACTTGCTTACAACTTGCTTACACTAAATGCTTATATTTACTACTTATATCTGGCAGTACAGTATACTCTGAAAAACTACACGGATAATGTAAAGCTGCAATCTGTAACTCTCGCCTCTCTCTGTCACAATCTCAGTTTGAAACATAAAATTGCAGGTTACTTCACGTACTTCATTAACGTATTTTGAAGTCAAATGAAGCCAAACTGGCATTTCCTGGGAAATCAGACCCGACAGCTCAAATTATAAATCATTATCATAAACTTACCACTGGGAATTTGCAGAAAGGCAAGAAGATTGTGTTGAACGCTGGTTTGTCATGTACTTGCTCAATAACTGATTTATGTTTATTTTAAAAAAGTGACAGCTTGCGGCTTTAAACTCTGGAAACTGCAGTTTAATAGTCTGCTGTATGTATGACCTTAAAAACTTCAATTGTCAAGCAAACGTATGCAAAACACTTAAAACAAATCTGATTCAGTCCAAGAAGAGAGAATCAAGCTCGAGTGATACGCAAACAAGCAAAGTAAGCAACATAAACATGAGGCATAGAAGTACATGGAGTGAGTACAGTACAGTACGTTACCATGAAATACAGGAATACAGTGTCGATGTTGCCCCTTTAACTGCCTCTGCAGGGTTTTTTTTAACTTGGAAAACTGCAGAGGAGGCAAAAAACATGTCTGGAGATGGAGAGTCGCAGGCGGATGAGAAGAGATAAAATTTGTGTACGGTACTGTACTGTACATTACTCTGAACAGTTCGAACATGTTCCTGTAAACAACATGAGTCTGAAAATAAATAAGTATTGATCAAACATAATATCTTGAACAACACTGTTCGTTCTTAATCGCCGAGGAAATTCTATTACAATTGGAAGGCAATTCAAGTATCATAAGCTTTATACCGAGAGATGAAAATTAAAGCTCTCCGGGGGGAAACGTAAAAAAAAAAAATCGTTCTTTCAGCCGTGCTGATGAGTCACCCAAATGAAACCGGTTCTTATCGCCGGTTCTCAGAAGGCACATAATCAGACGCTTCTTTTGAGCTCGAGACAAAGCTGCGATCCAAAAGCAGGTTCTGCAATAAAACCGTGAGAAACAGGGAAAACGCTCGACACTGACTGATTAAATAAAAAAAAACTACATGGAAAATAAATCCATCTTCATGCACTTTCTAGGTATCGTATTAAATGGGCTTTAGACAACATATGTACAGTTTGATGTCAACATAAAACAGCATTTGAGAGCCAGTTTACTCCCATAATGTGAACTGTTTCTAAGTGAAACAGGATATTTAGTCAGACCAGAAAACGTAGGGCAGGACTGTGTCCATCAGGAATTCAATGGATTGTGAAGTTTTCTCTGTGATGGGTGAAATGAGGAAACATCCTGGTGACATCACTCATACAGATCAGAAGAGAAGCAAAATTACCAGAGCAGTTTGTTCTTTGGTATAAAAGTTACAGATGAATACAGAAGTAAACATAACATTTTAATGTCATTGACTTATTTAAAATTAAATGTAAAACTTTTTTTACACTTAAAAAGGTACAAAAAAAAGAGGGTTCTTCACAGCGATGCTATAGGGAAACCATTTTTGGTTCTCCAAAGAACCTTTCAGCCAAAGGTTCTTTAAAAGAGCAATTTCTTTCTTTTAGTCTGATGAAACTTTCCTCCACTACAAAAAAAAAAAAACTTTCGCGGAACTGAAAGGTTCTGTGGATGTTAATGGTTCTTTATGGAACCAAAAGGAACGTTTATTTCAAACGTGTTTATGCAACTTTCCCCAAAGTAACAGTTATCCCAAAACAGAACTGCACCACTACACATTCACATTAATTCAATCTGTAACAGTATTCAGCAACATTTTGACAGTACAAACCAAATCAAAGCTTCCTTAGCTGTTTACAAAGACAAGCTAATTCGATCTGCATCAGGTCCTGGAGAACAGCATGCCGATCTGATTGAAAAACTGCTGCTTCCTGTGCTCTCTGTACACAGTGTCGGCCTGGAAGATCTATGGCCTTCATACAGCACTGGCCATCAGTTCTTAAGCCAGTGTTTAGGGCATCCATCAAGAGCTCCTTAACCACAGCAGGGTTACACAGAGTATATTAAATGCCACAGCGCTATGAGAAATATTTCCCCAACACATCAGCTAAATGGGCTCTGCGGATCAAACAGCCACAGAACACAGATGAATAGATGGGTGTGTGATAAAATGTGCGATTTCCTGTCCTGGCCGTGGTTATTTTTAGCTAGCTATAATGTAAGTGAATGGAGCTGGGGTAATTACAGCCATTTCCAAGGGCTCAGGTCTGCATCGTAATAATAAAGGTGGATGCAGCGTTTCTCTCTAGTGGCCGTGAGGAACGGCCGCAGCCTGCGAGAGGGTGAGTCATCGCTTCAGACCGGGAGGCATGCGTACGACAGCGCAGGAAATTTGCAAGAATAAAGACCAGATCGTTAAATTATATAGGCAAGGGGTGGCGTTATAAATTCATCTTCATACATGTCTTTTAAAGTTCCTAAACACGTTCGACTCAAAACATATCGACCTCAGTTTCAGTCACTGTGTGTTACAATATGATCTGTGTTTTCGTAGGGGAGGATCAAACCGTCTTGATTGAAATGGAAATTTGGAATTTTTTTTAATTGAACGCAATCTCAACATGTAATTATAATTGCTACTCGGCATCAATTCCACTCTCTCGCTTGACTTTTTGCTTCTGTGGAACACAAAAAAGATATTTTGAGAAATGTCTCCGTGGTTTTGTGTCCATCAAATGAAAGTCAACAGGTGCCACTGTTGTTTGGTTACCAACGTACTTCCAAAATATCTTCTCTCGAGTTCCTCAGAAGCAAATAAGTCACGCAGGTTTAGAATGACAGGAGGGGAAGGAAGTGACGAAAGTTTTTATTTTTGGATGAACTGTCCCTTTAAGTACCCTGACAACAGTACATGCAACAGTAGCCTGGAGAATTCATTTTGTACACTTACAAGTTGCTAAATATAAAAACGTCTCTCAAATACATAAATGCAAATGTTCAACAATACTGCCATTGGTTCTTGTATGTCTACTAACCAGCCCAGAAGAAACTGAACCCTCAGAACTCAAAACCTACAGATTGCTGCTGCGTGCAAGATTTGAACATGCAGAGCACAAATAAAGTAAGAAAATCTAGCTCTCAGATCTTATAAGTGAATAAAAACTTTATTTTTGGAAATTTGAAAAATCCTTCAATTGTCTACAAAAAGTAAGTTTCTACGGCTAAATTCTACGATAGAATTTACATTCCACTGAAATATTACTATAATCTCCACCGTATAAAAACTAAAATGTTGTACAGCCAGTGAAAACCGTCCTGTTGAATAACCCACATCTGACTCGCCTGTAATCATGCATATCTTATTCTTAGTCACCTGAACTGAACCGGTTTAATTCACAACACAACCTCTGATGGTTCTTCACAGTGCTTTCCAAGAGCCAAAACTATCACTTTGAAGTTCAGACATTCTGTGCTTCACAGGATCTGCAAGAGACGACGTTCTCTCTCTCCTGGAATAAAATCTCATCCAATCAGCGAAAGCATTTCGCTACATGTTTCTATTAAAGAAAACAGCGAGACACAAGCCCACAAGAGATCTTTTGAAAGGCGTGTGGATGATACAGGGAGCTGTGGAAAGCAAAGGAAGAACTTTGAGGAAAACAGACTCTCACAGTGGTGCATAAACAGTGTCATTTGTTAGCTTCTGGAGGCCGATGTCACAAGCTTGACAGTCTAATTTCCAAAAGCTCAACATGTTATTTCATTCCTTTCAAAGATTTGTAAACATGTATTCAGGCACTTTTGAAGGCTGCTGTCTTTTTCTCCTGTTCTCATTCTTGTCTGTTTCGCAGAATGTTCAATGTTCGGATTAAAGCTGCAATCTTTAACTTTTTTGGGTTCTAAATGAACAAAATCACTTATTGAGCAAGTACAGTTTGATCACGATATCCTTATCTTACCCTGATTCTTAACTGTAAGTTTATAATAATAATTTAGAATTTGAGCTGTCGGGTCTGATTTCTCAGGAAATTCCAGTTTGACTTCATTGGACTTTAACATAAGCAATGAAAAGTATGTAAAGTAACGTGCAGTTTTATGATTCAAACAGAGATGGAGACAAAGGCAAGTTACAGATTGCAGCTTTGAAGGCTATAACAGTATGTGTGTGGAAAAAGTCAGTCCTTTTAACATGAAAACAGGGGATTAGTGGTTGATAAAGAATATATGCAAATTTCATCAAGATAATTGTGAATAAGATTAAACAGTAGTGGGAGTTTTAATGATTTTACACCTTTTATTTGGCCATTATCGGTTACAAGTGGGAAAAAAATACATGAACCTTTCAAACTATTTTAGAGGAAGCATGCACATAAAAACACAATATATATTGAATATGATCAAAAAGCAGAAAAACAAAAACAGATTTAATAGCTCTATCGCTATTAAAGTCAGTGGTAATGATGTCAATTTTGCTCTATTATGTAGACTTATTTCAGCAAGACGGTCGACGGTAATTTAACAGTCTTCTCTCGAATGGAAACTGTGACATTCAGACCGGCATGTTTGTTTCATCGATTTGCCTGTGAGCTGGACGCATCGCTCATTCCCCACGCACCCACCACCCCCCTCCACTGTCTCTCTCCGGAAGCTCACAGATGTGGACATGGAATATCAATGACTTGTGATATTTAAATGGTTGTGATATTTGCGCAATTCAAACAGATGTCTCTCTCGCAGGGGTCGTGGCGGTGACAAACACATGCTAATTACCGCCACAGACAATTTGGTAATGTCACACAGGAGCGGAGCTTTAATATTCAGTCATGAAGTCGACTGCTCGGTAAACCTCTGATATTTGACAGAAATAATTGTACAAACTCAATTAAACAAACACACAATTCAGTGAATTGAATCTACAAGATCACAGAATAAAATGAGACTATTTTGGATTGTGGACTATTAAAGGAACCCCTCCAGATCTTCATTTATGCCAGAGCAAGATTTGTGCATGAGAAAGTTTTATAATCGCTCGCTGCTTTATCATGTCTTGGGAGAGAAACAGCTAAAACCAGCCTAAGCTGGCTGGCTGGTCTTAGCTGGTATTACATGGAAGTAGCTGGTTTAAGCTGGGCCTTCCAGCTGGGCAAAGCTGGTCAAGCTGGTTTTCCAGCCAAGCCAAGAAAGAAGGTCAGCTGACCTTCCAGCCTGACCATCTAAAAAAGTGGCCAAAACCCCTCTAAAACCTGCCTGCTAAACCAGCTAAAACCAGGCTGGGAGATCAGCTAAAACCAGACAACCAGCTTAGGCTGGTTTAACCATTTTTTCTTCTAGCAGGGCTATTGTCTGGTTAAGATACAGCACAAGAGTCTCAACAGAATCTTCCTTGCTAGCAAAATACTCTTATTTATGCATTCATCAAGTTATTTGGAAATGAATTGCCCCGTAATGTCAAAGCTGCAAATGCAACAAACTGTATTGCAAAAGGCCAAAGTCACACTAACAATGGCAGCTGTGTTAATGTTAATGGGAGTGATGTAGCTTTGTCTTATCGCGCCACTTGCCGTCTTGTACGTTCCGAGACTCGCCTGCTTAATTTCCGTAAAATTTATCACTGAGTAGCTGTTAAAAGGATATTGATTGTCTGAAAATTGAAGACGCTACGGTGTTTGTAAACAAATTATTTAAAAACATCTCACATTATCCTAAGAAAAGACGGTGCAACGCTCTAACTGTTCATAACTGAACACAATGGCAATGCTTTGAGATAATAAGGAACAAATAACCAGACAAATGCACTAGAGAACTGATATGATGTTTTTGCACCGATCCAACTGAGAGTATCATATCCGCTTTCATAATTATGCTAGATAACAGTTCAAGAACGCATGGATTTTTGTGCCATCATGTTTCATCAAGTCATCATAAAGTCACTAACATTACACTTATTTACATTTATGCATTTGGCAAACTTACAATGCATTTTAGCCAACGGAGTTACAGGAACACGTCTGAAATACTTGACTCTGATCAATCGCTGCATTCTATGGTCAAATGTTTGTATCACAAATGCTCAACTGTATCTCAGATATTATCTTCACCCAATGGTCACACAGGTCGTTTTTGCCATAAATACATTTCAAGCTACCCGATGCACCGGACAGACTGTAAATCTACAGTCATTAGCACTTTGACGCAGGCAGCGGTGCATATGCGCGACTCTGTTAATGGCTCTCGGTACATCAGAATATATGGCTGAAGGTAGAGGAGTCGTTGCCTAATTTATGGTCTGGAAAAGATCTCCCTTCAGACCTGAGTCAGCGATTCGAATGATGCATTGACTTGAGATGCTGCTTCTCACATCAGCTCTGGTTGGAATTATGAAGAATTCTCGTTGTTTATTCCTTTGGTTAACTATTATTAAGCTTCTTTCTGTCATTTATTCTATATTAATTTAGAAATTTACGTAGTGTACTGATAAACCCCCATAGAGAAATCAGTCAAATACATTTGAACATAGGTGTTTGATTATTATGCATATTGGTCATTTTTTCCCCCATTTCATAATACTACAATATTTTAACCAGGCAATTAACATTTAGTTAATATTTTCACATTAATATTTATCAAGGGACGTAAACAATTGACCAAATTTGAAAGCACATATACCATAAATACAAAGAGTCACAAAAATACAGTATTAAGAAGCAAATATCAACATAATCATGCTGCCAGATCCCTTGACGCTGATTGTCATCACTTATCTGTACAGAACAAAGACAGAACAGATCTACTGCAGAGGTTGTTTTCTGAAACAGGTATTTTTATACATTTCTCTGGTTATTTTACCTGCGTGTGTTTTTTTCGCCATTATGTCAAAATCTTCAGATGTCCCTGAAAACACTAATAATCATGAAAACAACAGCACACAAAAATAGAAAATATCATTAGAGATACTGGAACACACAGTGGAACAGAAGGGAGCTGTGAGCCATTCCAAAATCTGGAAATTAATCATTCCCAATAGTATTCTGTCCTTTTCCAAACTGTGCCTACTGCTTTTGTGTGCAATTATATAAATGAAAATGCTGTTGTTATGTCTTCCCTTTACTTTAAGAAAGAACTGGCCACGATGCAGCTGGACTGGGCCGTGATATTGATTTTTAGAAGCTATGTTTGAATATCAGAGTGAAAATCATCTTCAAATGATCATAAAATTTATTTTATTTCCCTCGCAAAAAAAAAAAAAAAAACAGCCTGCTGCATCCTCCAAGTTCACTCGTTATTAAAAAAAAAAGTCAAAGTTTTACATTTGATAACTTCAGAATCATTTTTTTCCTCATTTAATGTGAACAGAACTCACTATAAACCACACACACATCCAGTTGATCTATATAAAGAATCTCTCAGTGTTATTACCGGATTCTGCAACAGTTCAGTTCAGAAGTAATTATAATTGCAAATTTCTCTACCTGGGACTGAAATCATTGCGATGCTTTTACTGTTCTCATGGCAACAATATTACATAAACGTTTCAATGTGACCTCAACCAGAGAATATAAGTGACTGATATGGGCCATTCTGTTCATGTCACGATCTACAGGATGGAACACAAATCTCCGCTCACCTTCGATGAAGTTCAAAAAAAGAAACCTGCTGTAGAAGCAGCCATCAAACGTCCTGCATTTACAACCTTATTTTCTTGTGCATTAAAGGTTTTTATTATTTGACGTACGTCCTGCATTAGGTGCATATATTTCTTTCGCACTTTGTTTCAAGTGGAAAAACGTGTTCTTTAGATACGGCTGCCATACAAAAAGTGCCTATTGAGGAAAGGCCATTAGTTTTGGTCTAAAACTCTCCTAGAACAGCAATGAATGAAGCCCATAGCCGACTGTCGAAAGCCATGTGCCGTTGGCATGGCAACCGTGTACCTCCATGTACTTACCTGATTGTTATCTGATGATTGAACCATGGGTTGCTACATGAGAAAACAGGCCGGGCTGTTTTTCAAGTGCTTTGGGGGCATAAATAAAAATCGGTGAGCTTATTCTACATATCCACTGTTTGTCCGTGACCTTGGAGTTTGTGAGCCACCCTCACTGTTCAAGACAGGCGTAATTAATAAACTTGAATTATAGTGCAAAAATAAATTCAAACAAATTCATCTGTGCTGTGTTTAATCGTGATAACGCTTAAAGCGTCATTTTTACAAAACCCACAATCAGCACAAGATGGATACATTTTGGCAATGCAAACGCAGAACTTTAATCCGACAGTCGTGACTTTATGTCTGCATGGTGTACTTGCTTATTTGCTTTGTATTTATCCAATGTGTTTTCAGAGATAAAATACATTGGAGACGAACTTCCTGTTTATTGTAGGGCTCGCCGGGAGTTTCTATGGTGACAATTTAAGCACTAAACACCCTCAGGTGTCAGAATTTGACTTCAGTGTAGGTAAAATGAATGCACATTTCCTTAAACCTATTTTAAGATATCGAGTGTTTACCAAAACATCAAAACTGTGAAAACAACGTCTGCTCATTTTCATTCATAACAAATAATGCATAACTAAACGCAATCAACAATTCATTTTTAAGACATTATGAAGGTGTACCGCACATATTCAACAACACTGTGAATATCTATATAAAGAGCTCAAAAAACTCGCCCGCCCCTGTAACCCTGACAGGTTACCCTGACAGAATTAACATTCATTATTGAACCAATACAGCATTTGTGAGAATAACAAATTCAACAAAGCATCACATGAACAGATGTCATGCAGGTTTCATATTGTGTAGTAAGACACAACCTGCCTGTTTCATAAACACAGAAATGAGGGTATAATCAAGGTCAATGATAACTGAATGATAACTGTAAACTTATTTTGGTATCAAAAGCTGCTGCATTTATTGCGATTCCATCAGATTTCCATGCATAACAGCATTTCCATTTTGGCAGCAAGCTGATGCTGAGAAATGCACAATTGTGCACCGTTCACAAAGACGCAGCGTCAACAACACAATAGAGGAGATACAGCTTCATCATTTCTGCGGTGGGGAGGAGGAAAGCATGTGCAGATAAGCTCTGACAGAACAATTTCAGAAGTCACCGATCTGCACATTTCCGACCTCACAGAGAAAACAGAGCATCTCATCACAGCAAATACCACTGATGGCATTGATCCAGTACACAATGTGAGCTTCTCCATCCCCTCTGAAACTGCCCAGCCAGAAATCATTCAATCTGCAGCTAGAGCCACTCAGTAACCTTAACACTTGAAGGTTGGTTTCATTGCATTAAATATATAGTTGCTGCAATATACATAGCATATATAATATAGATACACACACGTACATACATACACACACACAAACATAGACTCTACATCTATCTATATACATGCACACGCGTATACATGCATATACAATTATACCTGCTTTGGCATATAACAGTTCCACTGTAAATGTTTGACCTTATTTTTGCATCTTTGCCAGGTTAACAGGTATTAACCCAATCACATTAACTTAACTAAACTGAGTCAGTAACAATTCAATTAACTAGAGCACAATGGCCAGTGTTACGCTGTATTCTAACCAGGTCTATTGCAGCATGTCATTTGTTTGTCCACACTAAATGTGAAAATGTTGCACAATGTCACAGTCCATCAGGGAAAACAAACAAATACATCCTTAAACAACGACCACGAGATCTAATGAAAAACATCAAACCTTGAAACACTACAATTTATGCGACCTTAAAGCAAATATCATCCGAACAGAAAAATAACCACTTTCCATAACTTACTTAACCATGTGAAAACAGAACTGGAAAAAATAAAAAGACAATAAGCTCTTCTACTCTCAAATACTGTAATCAAAAATGTATCTGTAAAAAGCATTTTTATTTCATGGTTTCATTTAGCAGATGGGTTATCCAGAGACTTTTAAAGGACTTTTAAACTATTTTTGATAGTAAAACAGTCAACCACAGTTTGTTAAACCATAAAGCAAAACATTATGTATATGCTTTGATATAAATCCATTTTAAATAACATTAAATCACTAAAAGCAAAACATTAAAGTACTTACAGCATCAATGTGTTATTTAATTATAGATATTGAATTGTGCGTACACCTGATGCGGCTAGAGTGAGCGCATCATACATCAAGTTATGACTGATGTTCTATTTATTGTGTGTTACATGTTTACCGGATCTCCATCACATATAGATAAATACTAAATTACATTTTAGAATTGACATTATAACACTTGAGGTTATGATTGGAAGTGACGTAAATGTGCACTCTCTTCCCAGAACATTTTGTAACCAAGATACACCAACCACAGCTCCCATTCAGATTATGACCATTAATCTGGTTTCTGAACTCATGAAACTGATTGTTCAGATTTCGATACAAATTCTGATTGTCCGTTACGGCTTCCGAGTTTGATTCTGAAATTGGTACGTCTTCACATGAAATAACATTTTGGTGAACAAAGAATTCGAGTTCAAGCTGCAGGGAAAGATTTTAACCTTCGTTAAGAAACTAATCATGCCGAGACAAAGTCGTAACAGCCCAACCTTTCTGAACCATTAATGTGTTCATTCCACCTCTAGATCCTTATTAGCCCATCGGAAATGATTCCTGTTTCATGCACTGATGGAGCGGAGAGTAAAGATACACGGTTCATTGAAATTCTCTGACTTTCTCAGATTGTCCAAACGAGTGTTTCAACTTTAAGGTCGTCTACCGAAGTGACACGTTTCAAGAGAGCCGAGTTTCACGACAGACCGGAGAACACTTTATAAATATGAACCTGGTGTGATGGGCACAATTATTATTACGCAGTTTCAGAATGTGCTCCCCTGATAGGATATTAACTGCCTAACCGACAGCTTTAGAAGCATAACGAGTCTCTAGAGCATACAATCGACGAGTCTTACAGCAAATAAAACCTGGATTAAAAAAAAAATTGATTTTTTTAATCCAGGTTTTATTTGCTGTAAGACTATATAGCAGAATGAATCATACATGCCAGCATTTTAAAAATTCAACTCTGTATAGCTCTAAACTTTCCCACAAAAATAACTTTGAGGTTTTGGACATGTCGCAGAATGTAAGATTTTAACACAGCCTCTGTGATACTCACTAATCCACATCAAAGCAGAAGCCTCTTATTAAAGCCGTTGCATCATTTCTCATTACAACGCTGTTCCCCAATCGCCACAGGCCTCCACACCAGACAACAGAAGTTAGATGTTGTCTTCAAGCTGGCCTGGATTGCTGCCTCATCTCATTTGGTTGGCTGCTTCTTCCCTGACAGGAGGCGAGTTCACGAAACCATCAGATCACACTGTGCGGTTCTGATCCAAACGTGCCCTTTAAATTGAGCGAGTGTGTCTATGTTTGAAATGACAAATGACTAATTCCACACTCCACTGGATGCAAACCATCCAGAAGAAATGAGGATTAAGACAAAGATGCTGAACGTTTTGATAAAACAAAAGGTTCATAGGGATAAAAACGTTTAAAAGGGGCTTCAGTCACCGAGCTAAAGGAGCTGAAGCCCAGAATCTCTTCTTATGTTGTTTCAGAAGCACAAAGCAGTGCTTGAAATGGACCGATACTCACTGATATACTGACCTTGTGATTATGTACAGTGTTCTTTACAGTACCAAGTTATTCTTGCATACTGTGAGCTTCTATAGGAGACAAATATAGGCATATGTCTGCATAACATAAGAAGCACAGCAAAATAAGCGTTACCCACAATGAAACCAAACTGTAGGCTATAGGAAATTATTAGATTGCCCTACATTCTCTATATATAGTGATGAAGAATTACTATTAAATTCAGTTTCTGTATCATTGCTTTATGTTGATTGATTGTTTTATCTTTCAAGCAATCCTGAGCAAAAACTAGACTCCACACTTGCAGATAAATATAGATAACGTCACTAAAGAGCTAGCTAGACTCTACATAAAGCAATTCCCCTTGCCAGTTTAAAAAACAAACTAAAATATAAAGAATCTATTAAATACAGCTGACTTAGGAAATATCTCTGTACACCGTTTAAGCATTAGAAACAGTAACAGATAGAAACATGGCAAAGCCTTGGCATGGAATCCATTAATATGAGTGTTTGTGTGAGCAGGATCTATCAGACAACACAGAGAGTCTTCTGTGAGCAGAATGGATGAATTGGAGAATGAAAATTACAGCAGGCAGAGAAGCTGCAGGAGAGACGCGAGCATCAAGCTTTATTGTTTATTGTCATTTACAAGGCACCGTTCTGGTCAAATTATGACATTATCAAATATGATAAACTGTTATTTTTCTGTTACTGTTATATTTCATAATTTACTTAAAGCCATAATGTAACTCATTATGAAATACCATATAATGCATCACTGATTTATTGAGAATGTATATAAGAGATTCTACCGGATTCGTCCATGACCATTACAAATTGTTCCTGCAGCCTTTGTTACAAAAACTCATCTGTTAGCCAGCCATACAAAATCTTCTTAATACAGTTCCTGGTAAAATTGTGACATAATTTTCAACAACAAACGTTCAAGTAATCACCAAAAACGGCACATTTTATTTTAGGAAGACAAAACTACAAGATCAATGCACACCGTTTCTTTTTGAATTAATATTAATCTGTGTTAATCCATTAACCTATGATCTAATCTAACGTTAATCACTATCCGTTATTGTAATTAAATCTACTTAGATGACTATGGTAATCAGTCAGTGCCATAGTATTTATTAAAGCACCACGGTTTTACCATATGCAGTAACTGTATCATGGGAAGTTGAAAGGAAGAAATAGTTCAATAAGTCGTGAAGCCCAATAAATGTGTTTTTTTGCAACTAACAGTAACTGAACATGAGGTTATCACAGTGGACCCTCTACAAGCTGTTCCAGAGTCACTGACAGAATGGTC
Organism: Chromobotia macracanthus; assembly: GCA_036877525.1. Taxonomy (NCBI): domain Eukaryota; kingdom Metazoa; phylum Chordata; class Actinopteri; order Cypriniformes; family Botiidae; genus Chromobotia; species Chromobotia macracanthus. The sequence continues at coordinate 3,401,959 of JAZGTH010000085.1, forward strand.
ATGTCACTGAGGGCGACGACTACAAAAGCCCTGCAACAATACCACCCGAGTCAAATCAACGTTATACAATACATTGTATACAATACATAACTCTCCATTCTAACTGGATGAGTCAACTTGGAAGTTTGTAAAGTAGGGACAAAGCTCTTTTTAAGGAAGCCTCTGCACTTGACGGCCATTTTTGCAACACCTCCGGGCAGTTTTCAGTCATACAAGATCAAGTTTGATTTACTAATGGGGAAAGACACATATCTGTAAAATCGTTGGCTGAAATCACAATAAAACAATATATTTACAAACAACTATTAAACCCGTCATCAACTGTACCATTAATTCTGTTTCTTAAGTTAAAATTGTGCTATAAAACGTTTTTCCAGATCAGTTTCCAGATCAGCGCATACACAAAGGCTGTCAAGTACCTCACAACACTCTGTACAGAGCCCCTCCCTCAGAGAATATAGCAATTGACGATTGGCTCTTGCTACGAGTAGGCGGGACTTCCTTCTCTAGAGCGGCCATATTGAGCGTTTGCAATTTCCCCCATTCACAGTAACGGAAATGCAACATCTTGTTAATTCTATAATCTTTGTTGTGGGAAAATAAATGCAGCTCACAGCCTCATATGGCTTATATCTTTATCATCCACATGCTACAAACGCTGCATCAGAGCTGAGATAACGCTTACACGAACTTCAACTTGTGTGAGGATTTATCCATTACAACCCATTACAATAAAACATTGGCCCACGTGTGCATACGACTGCATCATTTTCTGCAGACCACTGCAAATGAGCAAACATATTTCACAGCACGTTGACCCAACATTACCTTTAATAGCGGTGGCGTTCGTGTTCCTGGCAAAACTCTGCCCTAACACTACCACGAATCGTTTATAATGCGGCCTTCACACACTGTATACAGAACAATAATGCCAAGCAGATCTGAGAAACTCTGCCATTCCCCCGGAGCGTTGTAAACGTTATTGATGTAGTCTGTTTTGCAATACCACTTCTGGCAAATCGCCCTCAAAGAAAACTATGACGATCATGGGGACGATCGCAAGATGAATAGCATCGTTTTTTGAAAAAAGGTTTCCTACGTCAGTTCAGGAGCAAAAAACGTTTGTCCTCCATAACACTTGAATCCACTAAAGTCTCAGAAGCAATAGCTTTCGTGTGAAAAATAAAAAGTGAGGTAAATCGCAACTCAAAGAGAAGCCAATCTTCACAGCAGGTCAAGATGAATAAAGATCTTCAAAGAGTCCGAGTTCAAAGAAAGCACCCGATTAGTTTTCAGCAGCTACCATCATTCTCAAGCAGCCAACCACAAATGTGCACATTACAGAAGTCAGAATTAAAATGAGACGAGTTAGAGGAAGTTTCCCAACCAAACACACCAACCTAAAGACCCACAATGTTTCTATACCGTTCTCTGAAGACTAATGAAACATACTAATGCATATCTGCACAAGGTTTGTGCTTAATTTGTTTATACAAGTTCAGCATTTACGTCAACTCAAAACAGAATTATGAAACGTGAACAATGTAACCCAGCAAGAACCTCGTGTTGTATTTAAACTTGAATCTACAGGAATATTTCCAGCAAACTACAGCAATTACAATCAGTGGAATGGAGCACTTATGAGCAGTTACTTTGCTTTTGTTGTTTGTCTGATTGTGAACGTACTGTTGCATTATAAAGACAGAAGATTCAAAGCCAGCGTTTAAAGACTTCCATTGTGATTCTTAAGTTTATCCTCTCTCTCTTTGTATTTCACAGACACAGTGTGAACAGGGCAATTAGATAATGTGTCTCTCTGCCGTGCAAAAAGCCATTTCTTCATTGTGGAAGGAAATAAAAGTACAGCGTCACCTCATACAAGAGTGTGCATTATTAATCCAGTTATTAAACATGAGTTCGATTGCAGCCATTAACATTTAGTCCTGTGTTTGAGTACAGCTTCATTTTATGTTGAATAAGAATCAATTAAAAGACCTAGCCAATCAGAAACACTCTCAGGCATTGATTGGCTGTCAATCATTTACTCTTTCAGGTTTAAAGACATCTGATTTGCTACCATGTCTGTGGAGGGTGGGGTTTTGCACAGAGGCCATGCAGCTGGGATGGAGGCAGTCTCAATGAGTAGCTGAGCCTGGCAGATGTTAACAGAAAGCCTGAAATTTTAACTACCTCAGAAATCAGGGAGATGTGATTGGTTGATAATTACAGTATGCTGTCAACATCCAAGCTCCAAGCCTAAACCAAAACCTAACCTTAACTTTTTGTTTAAACAGACACACAGTGACTCCCAGACCAATTTATTTAATGGCTTGTCTATGACAAAACCTACAGAATAATATATTCTTGCAGTAAATGCATGCAGGTTCAGTACTACAGTGAGCTGCATAAAGCAGTGACTCTGGTTTAAACCATTCAGAACGGTTACTGTATTGACTTATGTTGACAACACCTTCTGTTTCCACATACAGACTGAGACAATGTTTCAGTAACTAAAAGATGTGTCAGGAATGTTTGGATTTCGTCTTACACCTACATCATTCAGCAAGGCAAGGATATGAATGCATAACAATCCACACACACAATGGAAATACAAATTGTGCCATGTGTGGCTGTGAATATATAATGCACAACATCATGCAGTTGTTTCAGCACAGAGATGGATGCATGAACCCAAGCATCGTGGTGATCAACATTAATCCATCAGTTACTAGTAAAGCTACTTTCACACCCCATCCCAGTTTCACACACACACACACACACACACAAACACGGACAAGCAAAGTGACAGCTTTTGACTCTTATCTCCACTATGATAGCGAGTGTTTATCATCTCGCACAACAATGGCAATTACCCATGAATGATTTGCTGTAGCAATGCAATGCCCTGTTGCCAGGCAACACTCGTGTTAATGAAGAAAGCTGTAAGTAGAAAAGAATAGTGCCTGTTATTGCCCTGAAGCAAGGGGATTTGAAATGAGTCGGATCAGAGTGATACAACTGAACACAGATGTGTTGAGAGTTGCTGAGGTTGTGCTTCTGAATGCTAAAGAACAAGATAAAGATCAAGCGTTAAGGGTCTCAAGTGTACTGGACAATAAAAACAGGTGCTTGAGTTTTCCTAAGTACACTTCATTCTCATTATGCTCCGATTATCTGCCTTAACTAGATAACTTCACAACTAACAGAGGGTTTAACGCAGGTACTGAATGTTAATGTATATATTGTCCGAAGGCCATACTGTAGTTATTCTGCAACGCTTTGTTTTAATTACAGCCACTTTAAAGAGAACTACAGTAATGTTTGTACTCAAAGTTTATTGCACTTTTAGAGCAGTTAATGACCCCATTGTACCTTATGTATGTGGCCATTTAGGCCAAAGACTGTGCAGCTAACAGAGAACATTTTCAGAACGTTGTATATGATGATGATAATGATTTAAAACATTACAGAATTAAATGGTTTAAATATTGTTCTTGTAACCAAGCAATAAAGTTAATTAAAATGTAAAAACATTTTGAATGTTCATAGAACATGTAACATTTTTGTTACTTGAAGGAAAACATTAGGGAAACGTTCTTACAACCTAACATTGTTAGATGGGTGTGTACCTATGACTACAATCAAGCTAAATGATAAAATGAGAAGGTGGGTATGTTGAAACAGAAGAATCTCTATATCTGTTTCCAAGAACCTTCAGCTGTAACAGGCCACTGCACAAATAAAACAACACAAGCTACTGACATGAACGACACATTCCACTGGTGCAGATATAAAGTATACAGATGTGCAAAATAAACCTGCAGGTCTGGAGCACGGCGCAAAAGACTGTCGTTAATTCCTGTCAGTTCTTGTCCTAGCCATGTGTTGTATTTGTAAGTGCATTATGCTGACTCATAATAACAAAGAGCGGAAAGATTCCCTGTTGGAAGCGAGAACCAAAATGAACCTCGATGTTAAACATCTCTTTAATCTAGACCATAATGAATGCTCAGGCAATTTGTTCCACGCGCCCTAACCAGAATCCGAGAAGAAATTCGATTGTCACAAGATTGAACTCAATATCTGGCACGCTCCTTGTGCACATAAATCAAACCAAATAGAAACGCAACAGAAGCAAATAGAAAAATCTAGAAAACACCCCACAGGAACAAACCATATCAAAGCACCAACACTAATGACATCATGACTGTGCATGATGTCATAACACCAATTTCACATTTTTCTCATATTCTGCACCTCATGTTTTAAAAATGGTTTCAAGTTATGAAATATACATACACGACTGCAAGTAATTATCTTATTTCTGGCAGCTGTATGATCAAAGCTCAGGCTCACATAAACCATCAATGAAATTAGCAGAATAAAGGTTATCCAGCTTAAATGCTTGAGTATTAGTCCATACTGCATGCCAGAGAAGAAAAAAATGAATAGTTTAAATATTCAAAAGCTTTTAAAAAGAACTTCATTAGTATTTCACAACTTACTCTTACCCTTTAATAAACATATTCTGCGTGATCAGTGACGTAAGCTTTTGAAAAAGATATGCATGGTTATATCAAACCATACTTTCCACTCCATGTTGTTTCTATATAGAACTATTGTTTTCATTTATTTAGATTCAGTGGTATAGATCAGAGTTTATTTGTGTCAAACAAAACCTGCAAATTTCAGCATGAACATGTTGGACTACATGACACTGCTCTAAAGATTCATTTCTAAAATATGAATATGAGTGCATTTTGCTTAAGTTTTATGGGCACATTACAGTTAAGTTTGTAAACTTACAAAACTTACATTAACAATAAAATATTACAACCAAATGCCATTTGCTCAGACTTAAATCTGGGCAATTTCATTACTGCTTGAACAAAGCTGGTTTGTATAAACTGATAACATTTTCTCAGTCTATGATCCACTAACCTTTTGTAGCTCATTTAAAGAAATATTTGCCAGCTTTAAATCGTAACCGCAACAGTGCTTAAACATCAGAGCGAGACAACACAAACTACAGCAGAAGAATACACCACCATGGCCACTTACTGTGGAGAAGTTCTGAGATGAACATGAATCTCCTCTAAAGGTGCATTGTAAGAGCATGTCGTTGATATCGTGGCCTGTACGGTTGTAGAAATCCGTCATGTTGAACGACTTGGCCTTAAAGTTGACAAAATTGGCCTTCTCTTTCAGCAAAGCAAGAACTTCAGGCTCAGCCAGGTGTGGGTTTGCGATCTGATAGTTCTCGTTGAGCAGTGCCAGCAGCTCGCCAACGTGGTACAGATCGTTTTTTGTGATCTTCGAGAAACGAAACTCATTGAGGTTGCAGAAGGTAATGGTTGGAAAGGTGAGGTTGGGTGCTGCTACCTCATCCAGTTTGGTGACGTGAGGGAACTCAAAGTAGTAGAAGACTCGGTCCATGCACACGAACATCAGCAGCCCCAGAGAGCCCAAGAAAGATAATGTCCAAAGGAAGCGACGGAACGTCATGTGCCCGTAGGCGAAAATGTGGCTCATGCCATGTAGTGTAGAGCTGTTGGCGAATGCTTGCAGATTGGATGGCCTGGTGCTCTCGATGCTGTCTTCTGAGTCTCCCTTCATGGCTGTCATTGGCAGGCTGTATCCAGTGAAAACTAGGTTTATCGCTTGGGCAAAGAGTTGAAATTTCCTCCCTTAAAAGTGTGCGACCCAGCAATAGCTAGGGGCAAGTCTTTGAGAAGACTTAGTGACCAATTTTCTTCACAATTTCTCAGGGTGCTTTCCAACTGGTGGCAGCTTCACATAATCCACTCTCACTTGGTGTAGCCCCTCCGTAACCTCTCTTGCTGTCTCTGAAAAGCAGCTGTCATTCCATGTGAAACCAAATGCAACAACGGCACCAAAAAAGACAAGAGTCACATAAAAGGACAGAGACGTCACCCAGCGAAAAGCACAAAGGGGAAAGCGCAAATCAAAAGACAGTGATGAAAAGAGAAAGTGTGGAGATGAGGACGCAACAGAAAGATTTTGCTTGGAGAGAACGGATGTTTCTCAGCAGCTGATTGGAGCCTGCCTCCTCCAGTCACAGAATGGCTTTACATCGCTATGACAATAGCATGGAATGAATTCCTGAATGGGGAAGACTAGGAGAGTCTGCTGTCTGTTGCTCGCAGCTGTCAATGTCCCCCCGTGCCACTCCCCTGGTGAAAATCAAGGGTCCCAGACCCCCTCCCAGCTGCCTCTGTGTTTGACAGCCGGGGTTCACCACCTCACCGGGTTCCTTGTCTCTCGTGGATGCTCGGTGAGCTGCGGAAAGCACTGCCTCTTGATGTTTTGTAGTACCGCCCGGGCAACAAACGTTTCTTCCAGATCTGGAAAAGAGAATTTATGCGTCTCTTCTGCTGCTCTTCCTTTCTCTCTCTTTTGCAAGCTGGCTGCCCCCCCTCCTCGCTCTCTGCTGCTCTTTAGTAGTCAGGAACCATCCTACTGCTGAATGTCTGCCTCACCACAGTGTGTGTGTGGTGTGTGAGGACAGAGGCATGGGGGAGGGTGATAACAGGTTGGGGGTGCTTCAAATTGTGGTTTTGTATGAAAGAACCAAGCAGCTTTCAATGTGCACTACTGTTTTCCAGCTACAGGTAGTCGCAGGGAAGCATGCATGCCATGGAGACCATGTGATCACAACGGAGGCGGATCTGGCAGGAATGCACATCCTAGACTTAATCCTGTGGATTTGCAGTCACAGCTTCACGTCAAATTACCTGGACCAGTCCAATAGCCCTTTAACGACAAGCTTTGGATGTTGGAGATACTCCCATTTGAATCCCCTAAAGGCTTGAAAACATTGTTTGGTTATGCTAGTTGAAAGTTTTTTTACATCCTGATAGCAAAGTGAAGTGATCTAAATCTATTTACATAAATATATATCTTCCGTGGAAAGCATAGGACTATAAAATGTTTATTCAGCCATTGCGTTCGGTTCCAGAATCTTATGCTTTTAAAGCTATTGCTAGCCTCTACGAAATTGTCTACCCCATCTATGAAAGTCTTATTTTGATTTTCAACATTGACCATCACTGGTAAAAGAAGAGACGGCCATTAAACACCACCAGGGTGACACTTGACCTGTGGACCGAGGTTCAATCAATACTGTTATATTGTTTTTTAGGGTTAATAGTTCAGGCACCCCTTCACAACATGCTTTCAAATTCAGCCTTAAGTGACATGAGATTAGAGCCACTCTGATGCTCCAGGGAGAAATTTACCATATCAATAGGTAAAGAGCCAGGTTTAAAGATCTTTCCCTAAAGGCTTTAATCAATAGCCAATCAATGAAGACAGAATGCAAAGAGGGACATTTAGGATGAAATTAAAAAAAGGCAGCCAAGACACAACAGTATTTTCTTATTTACTTGCTTTTTTCTTCTAACATTTACTTTTTCTGATGTCATAACATCCCAAGAAAATACAGATTCTTCCAGATTTTTTTTCCACACTAAAATGATCGATAATGGTGGTCATACATTTCTATTGCTATAAAAAAAGCCTTCACAACTGTGAACAGCCCAGATGGTTCTGTTAGTCTGTTTACATTCACACTGATATTCTGTCTTTCTCAAATATTGTAACGTTGTGAGATCCTGTTTACAGGATCTATTATAGCAAATATGCCGAGTTTTAGAGAGAGGATTAGCATATTACAATATTATTCTGCATATTTTTATATGCAAATTTATTCTAAAACAATACTCTGAGCAAGCTTATTTGACATTTACAGGCAAAACGCATATTTAAAACAAGCTCAACAATGCATCTGTAGTTACGGGTGCACGTTTAAAGGCAGAGTAGGTGATTTTTGTTGTTATGCTGGTTGAAAGTCTCTTTGTATCCATAAAACGTTCATCCAATCATTGCATCCGGTCCGAATGCAACAATAGGATATTCTACTTGCCTATCAAACTATGTATTTGCATACCTCTGCGCACCGCATTTATGTGTTTAGAGGAGGCGTGGCTTTGGAGATCGCTCCGTACGGAGGGCGGGATCTTATGTTTTATAAAATCACCTACCCTGCCTTTAAATATAAGTCAATGTAAAAAAAACTAAAATGAGTTTAATCTATCTTTTTGACAACTGCAAACTACAAAAGAAGAGGACAAGAAGTAGAATCCGCAAAAAAAAAACAATATTCAGACGCCGTACGAATTCAGACGAAGCAATTCAAGAGATGAAAAGCAGCCAAGATGGTCAAACACTTAAAATTCTCTGTGGCTGGAATGTCTGGCTGTAGAGAGATAAAAACAACCTTCAGGTTGGACTCCTAAAAGAGCATCAGCATGGAGTGGGCACTGCCTGACACGGACAAACAGCTCCCCTGAGCTTCCAACATGCCAACGGCCTGACCATATGTGGCAAATCTCCTCATTCTGTTTTCTCTGTTGCACACTGTGGGAGTCACCGATTGCTGTTTTGAGAATGTTCCCACTTTCACCTGAGGGCTGAATGAATAAAAGATTACGCGTGGTCACCTGTGATCGACAACTCAAGTCATATCGCCTCCACATAAGCTATCTTTCCAAACAAAAAAAGTAACTTAAATAGGGATGGGCATGAGTACTCGGACGCAACGGCAACAATCGATCGTGAAAATGATGATGATGGTTTGGGTTTACGTTTTTTTAGAATGGTTATGGCAGCATTTTGAGCGGTTTCCTGAGGTCTGATTGGTTAGTGTTGTGAGAGCATGCAGTCCAGAGTCAAAACCAGAGAACTGAGACAAAATGGTTTCAAAAGCTGCTCGCATTTTAAAGCGTGTTGTTATAAGAAGAGTGCATGCGCAACGGCTGCTATACTGTCTGACTGGAACGTAACTTTTTAATTAAAACTGTTTCATTATCACCATAATGCACAGTCCCATCCCCTGCTCATGCCCCGCCCCCAAGAACTCATTTCTCAGACTCATGCATTAATCGAAATGAAATTGACAAAAAAATGTCCAGCCCTAAACTCTAATTAATTCAGCGAGAAAGTCAGAAACAGTCAGGTGTAAGAAGAGATAAGTCCACCCGCCACCTTCATCGACCTGGAGTTTAGCTTCCACAATGTTATTTCTCCGGGATTTCCTTCATGCACCGCTTGCCTTAAGTTAATCTACAGCTTCTCTATGGGGTAAAGATCTTGGGTTTAAAAGACTTGATAAATAAAAACCGAGGGTTAAGAAGTGGTCGAGAGCCAATCTTTGGTGGATTTTCTTGACAGCCGAGGTCATTGTATTGTTGTAGGACTCACTGACTCAGTCTCAAAGGTTTTGCTCTGTTAGCTACTGTGTATGGTTCACTTTGGTTAAGTACAGTATGTGTACGTTATAACCTGCAAAATCCGACATATGCTATGCGATATGTTAATCACAAGTTTAAATTTGTAAAATCTAATTAAACTAAAATATTGAAACCGAAAATTAAACGACCAACAAACTTATTTCACATTCTTTCTGGGAAAAGAACCTAAAACTGATTCAACTTCATGAAGAAATTAAAGTCCCTCAGTTACAGTAAATATGCGTATAGCAATGCTTTGCAATATTTCGATAAGTTTAACATATTGTGCAGCCCTAATATTTAGGGAACACTATAAAAACTTTAAATACTACAAACTAAGGTGGCATAAGGCTTCAAAAAGCTTTCCATTTTTAAGACAACACACTATGTATATGAGTGAACAAGACGACATCTACAAAAACAAATGTCTGTTAATTCTTATAATCTGTAAGTAACACATGTTGGGGGCTATAAGAAGTGAAAGAACCTTAAACCAAAGAATATGCCAAAACCTGATATCACCACATATACGATTGATTGGAATCACGATCAATGCCTCTGAAAGCTTTGTTCAACAGCCACTTGATCACCCAGGCATCTGTCAGGAAGTGCACAACAGCTTGTCAATGCAAAGACATTTTGCACAAACCACTAGGTTCATCCATGGGGAGTTGACCTCTGACCTATGGTCATATGAGACCCAAAGTAAAGGGCTTACTATCACTCACACACCGATTTCCAAACGTTTCACTATTTCTTTAATCAACAACCAACACCGCAGAACATACCGAAATAAATTATTTTCCCAAATAACACCTAAACAGTCTGCTTAACATCTCTGTTTGGGCTCCACAGCAGAAAGAAAATCAGACAGGTTTAGAACATGAAGAATTGACAGAATTGTCATTTTTTTGTATGAACTAGTCATTTATAGCATTAAAGTAGTATTAAATATTTTAATTGTATATCTTAATCGACATAACATGGAATAATTACAAATGGAAAAACACTTAAAGGCCATTAGAAGACAACAGGAAAAAGCATACAGACAGTCATACATATTTAATGTATATACACATACGTCAGTCTACCTACCATGTAGTATTTACAGATGGGTAGAATAAACAGACAAGTATATATGTGAGAGTATGCGGACATTCACATACACACACATTATATAACACATTTAGCCAACACTTCTCATTTAAGAGATAAAGGGGATGAACGAGCCGTTGTACTATGAGCTGTGGGAAATCACTTCAAATGTCACTCGGCTGATAATACTGCTGAAGTCAGCGCTAACAGTGACACACACACACACACACACACACACACACACACACACACACACACACACACACACACACACACACACACACACACACACACACACACACACAGCTAATGTCAGCTCATAAACAGCACATGCAGCTTCGGTCCAAGACCATTAACCTGTACTGCTCATATCTGACACACTGAAGTGTATCAGGGTCATTCACATCCATGTGCACAGCAGACGGAAAAATAAAGCTTTGCGGTTTTGAAGCAGCAGGCTGCTGAGATCTCAATGAGAGGAAGTCGCGAGAATAATGACTCTGACCACACGACTTCAGCCAGGAAATCAATCGTCTGCACACATGCGAAAGCAAAGCAATCTGAGGCTGTGAGACAGCTCACGGCAAACTGGTCATAAGGTCAGAGGAACGCCCCAAACACCCAAACAAAATTCTGGGCGAGTGTCAAACAGACCAAAGCAGTTATGAAAGGGTGTGTGGCTGCAGAGGTACAGAACATGGCATTTTGCCCAAACCTCGGGGTAATTTGAGACAATTCTACAGTATAAGCCACAGGCAAAAGGTCATTTCACGCATGATTTTACTGAAGCAGGAAAGAAATTACCTGTTTTAAAACCGATAGAATCAGCAGACTTACAATTTCAATTTTAATTTCACTGATGATATAACATGCCAAAGCATTTCCAGGCTTTTCTTAACAGTATTTTCACTATTAAAACAGGTGGTATTACCCATCATGCCACATTTACTCCACTTCTGACTATCAATATCAGCTAAGATGAGTGAAGACAACATCTCAGTCACATAACAAGAGGTTTGTCTGGTTAGCCCCTGCTGGTCGATGTGCTAACTATATCTGTCTAGCCCTATACACGCAATATACACGTATAATATATACATTGTCATTATATATGTGTATACACACACACATTATATTTTATATATATTTGACATTATGTATGTGTGTACGGGATCATGCATAGAAAAGAGCAGCAGCAGTTGCATAACACTGGGTGACCAGCCAAGTATATGCCCCTGAGATTAATCAAAATGATGGATTGCTCTTTCCAGGTATATTAGAACTAAACTGTACAAGTTATGCATGGGACAAAATGTATAAATTAATAAAATAAGTAACACTGATGATCTGACATTTCATCAAGCATACCACACAGGTTGGGTAACATTTCTTGGTTGCAAAATTATGATACACATAAAAAAAACCCTGCAGAACGAAAGAAAAAAAAAACTGTGAAAGACAGAATAAACCTCTTTTATTTGGGGGAGAGAGAAGTCTTAACCTGGAGGTACATATCGGTCCTGTTGTACAATGAACTTGTCGGATCGGAGGGACTGTGAAATTGGAAATATCAAAAGGTCTTGTCAAGTAACAAAAATGTGAAATTGAACAAGGTGGAAAAGCCTGCAGCACACAGCACGCACACAAACCGCTGGTCACATAAGCATTAAAGCAGTGGGAATTAAAACAGTCCAACTTCAAGAGGACAGGCCAGGATATTCATTAGTTAGAGAACAGATAGAAAAGTCTGAGATGAGTTCTAATTAAAGTGAAAAGTCTGCATGCTACATTCTACAGTATTAAGAGAACAGTTCGCACCAACGATTAACAATCTGTCACCATTTATTCAAAAAAAAAAAAAACATTTTAGACTGTGTGCTTTTTGCTTTTTCCTCACGGTTACAAAAAACATGAACTGATGCTTGCAAGCTTCAAAATGGACATAAAAGCACCATAAAAAAATCATCCACGTGAATCATGGCATTGTGTCTCTTGTAGCCATACAGCTTTGTGCAAGTAACAGGCTAAAACATAAAGTCTCTCTGTAGTCAATCAATTTTTTCTATAAAACTCATCTTTGATCATTAAAATGACATTTAAATGCTTTTCTTCTGTGTAAATTTCTCTACGCCATAAAATAGCTTGAATCATGAATTTTTAACATGTGGTTTCATGAATATGCAAATTAGCCCCTGCCTTTACTCAGTTACACCAGCTCGGACCACCCATCCACTCAGTCCACCCGTTAATGTGATTGGTTACGGCATGTTTGTACTGAAGACAACAAGGGTGGTTGCAAACTACATTTGAGATTTTGTTTGGTAAACTGGAGTTTGCAGTAGACAACATGATTTTCACAACACAGGGTCTTTAAGCTGAACTAAGTGAACTGTTTCTTTAAATGACCAAACTAAGACATATAACATCATTTTTGTTGTTTGTGTAAGAGACATAAACCGTTTGATTTAAAATATCCTAAATACATTTCCTTGCTCCAGACAGGCAGACAAACATTCAACAACCAGTTTACACTGCAGTGTGTCAGGCCCGAGAAACGTACTGTCAGCCATGGGCGCCACCTAGCTTAAGACAGCCTGCTGTCTGTGGTTTTGCTGTGGCTCAACGTGGCACTTGCAACACCAAGCTCATGGGCTCAACCACTCTATTCTCTCTGAATATTTTTGGGTTAAAAATGAACAAAGTCACTAAGTAATTGAGCAAGCACATGGCAGACTGATGTTCAACACAATCTCCTTATCATACCCCAACTCACAAAGTTAAGTTTATAATAATGATTTATAATCTGAGCGGTCGGGTTGCAGTGGTCGCAGGAAATGCCTGTCCGTAAACAGAAAGAAGAAGATCCGGCTACCATGTCGCATGTCTGGGTACTGTAGATGGTGCAGCATTTGTAGCTTGTTCTTACAGCAGTTGTTTAGAATTTAAATGCGTCATAAAATTTATTACATTTATGTTTTTGGCAGGCACTTTTATCCAAAGCACCTTACAGTGCGTTCAAGTTATAGATTTATCAATATGTTGTGTTCCCTGAGTGTTGAAACCACAACCTTTGCGCTGCTAACGCAATGTCGATTAAGCTACAGGCACTACAAAAGTACCATCCAATTTAATGTTTCAAACAGAGATGGCGGTAGAAAGGCAAAAGTTACAGACTGCAGCGTTAACAACATCTGAAAGACAGGAATAAGCCCTGTAGACACCATCTTTAGGCAGAGTTAAGTTAAGTTAAGATGTAATAACCATGTGAAGTGACTCTTGGTCACGTGAACTGTGATCAGTGTTGATGGTTTATTGAACATGTGCCCGTATTCCCTGCTGATGTAGTGCTGGGAAAACAACACAACCAGACCAAAGCTTTCAACCAGTCTAGACAATCAGGAGAGAGCTTTGATTGTTGTCCTGCTCTTTCGGTGGAAAGGTCACGTTATTTACAGATGCAAATTCAGTACAAAAAAAGACTTTTATTTTACAGTAGTGATAGACCATTATACAAGCCAGGCCAATAAACCGGCTGCTATATGACTGTTTTGAGATTATCAGCATATTTTTTACACAATGCACACTTGGTCAATAAAAAAACATTAACTCTCCTTTGTGTCAGTTCTAAAAATGATAGCCTACAAACAATCAATAAAAAACTATTTTTATTTCAGTAAACAATAAAAGTAACACTTTGGATGTAGCCTGTAGCAATGCTACCCACCACAAATGTACGTACGAACGCAAGTATTGTAACACTGGCAAATAATAAATGATTAATAATACCTGTCTATAGTACACAGTAATAATAGTTTTAAGTACGCTTTCCTAAAGAGTGTTCACTCAAACTGAGCTATTGGCCTCCCTCATTATTTGCTATATTTAAATGTGTATCTGCAGGTGCATCTTTTAACATAATTGGCAGATTAAAGCAGAAGCCAATTAGCTCTAGGCGTTGAGCTATTTGCATACTTTCACCACCATAATCCTGTATCTTTTCTAGAAAGGAAACAAATGTTGGAAACAAATTCAGAAAGCATGTCTCGGTTTGGTTTTAGTGCTAGTATTACCAAATGTAAAGCATCAGTGATCTCTGGCTTAATTCTGGTGTCACTCTGGTAATGTTAAATGCAGGTGATTGCATTATACCGAGTTCTCTCTGTAAATACTGCACATTTGCATATTGTGCATATTTCAGCTGAAGTACAAGCAAAATGTTCCCATCACACAGTATCGGCCAGCTGTGCAACCACTGCAGGTCAGCAGATCATCCACAAACAGCAGCACGTCTGATCTTCAATCAGCCAAAGAAAACCTACATCAAACACCTCTTGGTCTCACTGCACTGACTACCTGTAGCCACCTGCATCAAACTCAAGGCTTTGATACGGTCCTTCAAGACAGTCACTGAAGCATCCCAAACAGTCTTTATTTTTCTCTTTAATGGAATGAGCTTGCCAGCCTTCACCTGATCTGCTGAAACCAGCAGAAGAAACATTTTAAACCCACCAGTTCCTTCAGCACCTCACCAATCCACAAACATGTGAAGGTGCAATCTGAACATCTGCCTCTCTACCGCCACCTCTGTTTGAAACGGAAAATTGCAGGCTACTTTCTTACAGAGGATGACAAGCTTAAAATCCTAAACAATGTTTTATAAACTATCTACAACATCAGCTCAAATTATAAATCATTATTATACACGTAATAAAACAAACTGCAGCTGTAAGCACCTACTAACCTCCATCTCACCCTTCAACAACCACAATTCTCCTGCATTTCACATGTTAATCACTTCATACCTGAAATCAAACATCCTGAAACAAGTTATAATTACAACTTCTGTAGGTGAGATGCACCTTGCTTTAATAACAACTTTTAACAAGTTGCCTATGAAATAAACCTACGTCACGTCTTTTAATATTTACGTGACCCACTTAAGACGTAAATAATATTTAAGTGATCCACGTCAGACGTAAATAATATTTACGTGACCCACTTAAGACGTAAATAATATTTACGTGACCCACTTAAGACGTAAATAATATTTACGTGACCCACGTCAGACGTAAATAATATTTACGTGATTCACGTCAGACGTAAATAATATTTACGTGATCCACGTCAGACGTAAATAATATTTACGTGACCCACTTCAGACATAAATAATATTTACGTGACCCACGTCAGACGTAAATAATATTTACGTGACTCACGTCAGACGTAAATAATATTTACGTGACCCACGTCAGACGTAAATAATATTTACGTGATCCACGTCAGACGTAAATAATATTTACGTGATCCACTTAAGACGTAAATAATATTTACGTGACCCACGTCAGACGTAAATAATATTTACGTGAGCCACTTCAGACGTAAATAATATTTACGTGACCCACTTCAGACATAAATAATAAAATGACGAAGCCATTTTAAAAGGTTAAACACACAAACTGAAGGAGAAAAACATCTCACCCAAACTCCTGAAGCTCTGACGCGATATTGATCGCGGGCGGACGCTAATTAATACGCACTTCCGCTTACGTAATAAATTGCTGATGACGCGCAGCTGACGATCTGCCGCGCGGCAAACACGTAGTTTATTCAGACGTCGTTCACCATTAAACTGTAAATCATGTCCAATGACGGAGCTAAAAAGAAAGGAAAGGTTCCCGGGGACAAAAAGTCGTCCAAAAGAAAGGCGAAGAGGAGGGAAACGTATGCGGTGTATATCTACAAAGTGTTGAAACAGGTGCGTGCGGTCCTGCCTGTGATTTTACGACAATTACCAACCAGGTGACAACTTGTTACGTTGCATGGCAACCGTAACCAGCCCACCGATGGCAGCTTAACTATACTAAGTTATGATTGTCTATTAAATAATGTTTTATCTGTGGGTGTGTGGGGTTCATCATGAATCGACGCTTTCTGTCTCAATGAATAAAGTCTTGAAGCATTGTGCATGAATGGTAGATTGTGCTTTTCAACAGTGTTGGAGGGGTAAGTTTGTCACATTTGGGTTGGAGTTGCCCTCCACCCTCATTTATAGCCCCTTCACAACAAGTGTCAAAAGTGGTTTTGTCTTGCACTTTTAGATTTGAGTCCTGTTCATCACAGTTCACTTGGAGTTTGTGCATGTTTATTATTTGTTTTGTTTTCTATCATTTGTTCCCATAATCCACAATTAGAAAATGCAAAAAAAACTATTCGTGTTGTCTCCCTGTTATAAATATGACATTTATAACAGGGAGAATAGTTTTTTTTGCATTTTCTTTTAGATTAAGTATTGAAAAGTGCCTCTAACTGTAAAACCACCCATATGGTGTAGACTTAATAGTAATTTTACTCATGAAGTGAATTGAATAGACATTTCGACTAGTAAGTTTAAATTAAAATGTGTCTCTATTTCTCTGCAGGTTCATCCAGACACGGGCATCTCCAGCAGGGCTATGAGCATCATGAATTCATTTGTTAATGATGTGTTCGAGCGAATCGCTACGGAGGCCTCCAGACTGGCACAGTATAACAAACGCTCCACCATCACGAGTCGAGAGGTGCAGACCGCCGTCAGACTCCTGCTGCCCGGAGAACTCGCCAAACACGCTGTGTCCGAGGGGACCAAAGCCGTCACCAAATACACCAGCTCAAAGTGAACGTCTCACACTTAAAGTAAATGTGTAAAGCTGTCAGTGTTTACAATCACTCTTTAATATTACTAATAAATGCACAGAAAACTGAGTGCAGCTGTGCTTTAATCTTAAGATGAAGCAAATAAGAGTTCAGTTTCATTTGTCAAACATCCTGTACAGCAGACAATGTTATTTGAAAGCTGTATATAAATTAATGTGCATTCAATGTATTGAATTGCCCTTACCGAAAACATACTGTGGTGGTATCAGGGTACAAGAATATCAAATAATCAGATATGATGATCCCAGATAATGGGGAATGTTGGCTAAGGTTCTCTGAGTTTCTTATCAGATGTTCTTGCAGTGGCGTTAGTAGAATTTGGTTATGCATGCATCAAAAATGTTGAGTTGTATGTGGAACGTTTTACAGAATTAAATTCTTATGACAAAGCAATAACATTAAATACAAACATTTAAAAAAAACTGGACCTTCCTAGAACTTCCAAATAACTTGTTTTTTTTTTTTTACTTAATGAAAATATTATGGAAATGTTCTTACAACCTAAAATGTTAACATGGGATGTTACTGAGTTTCTATATTTCTGTATAACACTTAAATGGAATAGGGTAAGTATAAGAACACATTGTACATGTCAAATATCAGTTTTATACTTTAGACTTATTTTTGTAAACTGCCATGTTTCATTAATGGTGTGTCAGTGTACTAATTCTACTGAAACCACAGATAGAACAGCCTAAACCATTTTAAACTTAATTTAGTTAAGTTGTTTCACAGACGGTGCATGTAAATGAATGGGAGGCTGAATTTATTGTAAATCATTATGCAGTGTTGTGTTTTCGTCACCAGATGGCAGCATTTTAATACTATTGGCACTACAGCAGGAATATTGAGATGTTATTGTATTATTGACTTTAGGCAGCTAGGACTGAACCCACGATTAAACAAAACTGCGTATTATAAAGATTTCTTTTGGAGGGAGAAATACGAATAATGTTGAATTTAGTAAATACCTACAAATCAGATCACAGCTTAACTGTTTGACTCTCTCTATTTGTTTCAAACAGAGGCAACCAAACCAAACTATAAGTTACTGAATGCAGGAAAATCAGATTTGAGGCTGGTGGTGTAAATATTATAGAAAGGTGACGATTCCTTTTAATGCATGATTATTTTAATAAGTTCATGTAGTTTGCTTTTAGTTTTTGCTTTTAGACTGTGTTGAGAGGGAGTTTTGACTTTGGAAAGCCCAACTCTTTAATATAAATGTTTTAAAGAGGCCACTGCCCCGTGCATCATCATTTTCATAAGCACAAAACGATTGATTTAAATGCACACAATTGCATGAGCGCATCTTCACCGTTATCAAGTTAAATGTAGGGGATGCATTTACCGCATGCGTGCCGTGACGTGCCAAACAAATTGTAATGAATAACTCTTTGATAACCGAGTTACAATTGTGAATTTGTCAGCATCCGCTTCGGGGAAGTAATTGGATTTTGCGACGTGACAACCCGATGCCACAGAAAGCGCATTAATGGCCACGAAACGCCACCGTTTGAAGCGCTTGCGAGAAATGAATGTTGCGCTGTTTTATTCGCAGTGCCACAATAAGAGCCGCTTTCAACACGATTGTGAAATGCAAACGTATTGAAATGATCATTTGTCCATTTTACAGTCTGGTAGCTGACCAATGAAGTATTGCACTGGGGAATCTTGGGCGAAAACAAATCACGCTTCCCCCTTCATTAATCAAACGAGCCTGAGCGAACCGGGCCCCGCCGCGGCATCCCGTATCCCCGGCCGTCCCTCTCCGGTTCCGCGGCCCTCCGATCAGCGATGATCGTGCATCCGCTAATGACGGCACGTCTGCGGACATATTACAGAGGGGATGATGGGGTCGTTAATGACACCGTCTTAAGCTTTATCGTCATCACCACCATGTTCCTCTTGATCTTACGGTCCCTCATAGATCCCCGTGCGCTCGTTTCATTTTTGCACACGCAATCTCTCCCCCCCACCCTCGTCTTTTGGGTGGCATAAGCACATTACGAATGGGGACATTAGTAACTAATGCAGGCGCCGGTCCCCGCATTGTTTGGTGCGCGGGTACATCATTAGAAAATGTTCTCCTTGGCGGGGAAGCGCGTATTAACTCCGCTCGCAATGAAATGAGGTTGTGATCAATTGTTAAAGTTATCGAGAGCTATTAGGTTGACGTATGAACCTCGCGATTGCGGTAATGACGAGGGCCCGCGATCGTGCGCAATCGTGCGCCGTCGGTGCGCATTGAGGAGGTTTCCAAAGAGACAAAGCAATCCTGCCCTAAAACCTCATTACAGATTTCACCTCATTACTAATTGCAATAATACCCCCGCAAATGTTAGGATAACCAGCTCTGAAACCGATTTCCCCAGCAACAAAACAAAGAAGCCATCATCTCCCCAAGCACCACGTCTGTAATGCCAGACCACTTTTGATGGCAGGACCAACATTTTTGGGAAAACTTGGGTTGAAATAATATTGGGAGGCGTATTGATAAGTCTCAGCCTCGGGAAATGAACGCAATGCATCCCTCAGAGTTCATGTTTGGGAACTGAACAGAGTCCAGTCTTGTGGCTTTGTTGTGAAAGGGGCTTTTTGTTCTCTTCTGCGCATTAGTGGTTACTTGCCTTTGTTTTAACAGCTCAAAAGCATCATTTATATGCATGTATGCATTATAGATGTGCATGCATCTCTTTCTGGTAAAGGTCCTTTACATGCAACAATGCAGGATGTATTGATGGAGCACACGCAGCTGTTTTGGATGTTAGTTTTCCTGATGATCAGTATTCCTGAGAAAACTTTCATTTGGACAGTGAGGACCCGTCAGGTCACTCGGGATTTGCTTGAAAAGGGAACCCGGCAGCCTCAGAGGAGTCCCAGCCATCAGGGAACGTTCTCAAAACGTTGGCCAACGTTCTCTGAAAGTTCCCCTTTAAAAGTGATCAAAAATGGTTTTTGTTATGTTAGTGGGACGCTTTTTAACGTGACATCAAACTGATAACGTTATTCTTAAGCTGTTAAAGTAACCTTTAAAAACACTAGAATTAAAACCTTATTATAATCGAGCATTGGTGTTTGTTGGCGTACTTAATGGAAACATTAGGGAAACGTTCTTACAACTTAAAATCGTTAGCTGGGTTACCTTTCCGCCCCAAAAACCAGTTTCTCACAGCTTTAAGCCATTGCTTAAACCGCTGGTAAGTATGTTGGTTATTTTATCAATTAGTCTTTATTTTATCAATTAGTCTTAACTAATTAGCTCGCATGTATTTCTTCTTGCATTAGTGCATTCATGAATGTCTTATACGCGTTGTTGTGATTTTAATAGCAGTATTAAGTGTTAGTTAAGCAGCAGGAACTAATTGTCTAATTGCGCCGATGAAGGTTACGATCATTATCCTGTTGGGCATGTCCAGACCCGGGCACTTGGAGGATGTCCGACCAGACTAACCCTACAGATGGCCTCACTGTTAAGCGATCTGCGGGACGAATCGATGCACGACATCCACCCGCAGGGAGCAAGACAAACGAGTGTACACGCGCGCGTTGCGTGCGGCGCGTTGCGCGCGTTGCGCGATGTCCGCGGGGGGCCGGACGCAGCAGCGGCGCGGCGGCTGATTCAATGCGCTTCTCGGCCTGAGAAAGTTTCCTGCCTCCACAAAAATTGAATGTCCACCGTTTGAGAAATGAATTCGTGGAAGTCGCCGTCTTTTTCATCCATTAGTAAGTGTTTAGTTCAACGTTTTAAATAATTGCGTGGCATGGAATGATATTTAAAATACATTTGGGAGGCAATGGGGCGGGAAAGTGCCTACATGTTTTGCTGATGATACCCGGGCCATTTGGAAGACATCAAAGTAGTGCGAGGAGGTATCCCAAATGCATATTATAAACTCATTATGTGTATCATTTAAAAGGATGTACTCCAGCAGCAAAACAATCTTCCTCTGCCTCGCCTGTAATGTGTGTTCGCAAAGTCGCAACTTTTTGACGCCTTCAGTCAATGTGACAGCCATTACTGTGCGGCAAAATGGAGCAAACGTCATTTATATTGCTATCGGCGGAGCGTCATTACCATACTGTATGGATAAGACACTGAGAAGTGACTTTCTCCAGAGGAGCCCGGAGTCGACACGTTTGTGACAAACAAAAGAGAGCCTTGATCGTTTTGTCGGCCATGTCAGTAAATAAGGAATGAGAAGTCATCATCATTATTTAAAATCATAATTGCATATGTTTTTATGAAGGTTTGGGTGTTTTACATGTATGTGATGGGTCTATTTGTAGCTCAACCTGGAGAGCATTGTGGTAGCAGCCCTAAGGTCTTGGGTTCGATTCCGGAGAGCACGCACGTACTGCTCCAGTGTGTAGTGTGCATGTCCTGGAGCATCTGCCCAATGCATTAATGTAGTTTTGAAACACACAATGATTCACTCCTGCTATTTGTGGTAGATATAAAGGCTGCAGAGTTATGTCCCACCCATGTGACGCTGTAAAAATAGACGTGAGCACCTGTGGCCAAGTTCCTGGTCGGATTCAATATCAAAACAACCCTACAAACCCTGCAGAAGCTATTTAAAAGATCCCAGGCCTGTTCATTTGCTGAACAGAAGAAGCTGGGAAAAACCCGAGAGTTAGTCCCTTCATTACTGCTTTAACTTCCAGCATCCAACTGGTCTAGAAGGAATCTGATGTATTCTTCAAGCTCTCTGCGTTCTTCAGCGCAAGAACGTCACAGGATGAGACAGGCTGTACCGGTGCTCAACGGCTACCTGTTGAGGAAAGAAGCCAGAGACAGAGGAACATCTACACGACAAACTCTAGCAGAACCTCCAATGGTGTGTCGAGATGTTGTTGTTCAGAACGCCCTGTACACTGGAAATCTGGAGGCAGTAAAGGAGATCTTCTCAAAAGGCTTTCCCAGTGATCTGATCATCCAGCCCCAGGGAGGAGCCATGCGTTGGGTCGCAAACGAAAAAGTGAGAGGTAAGAACCAGAGCTATGAGTTGTGTACGATATGAGTGTGTCACGTGCTGCCAGACAGCAGAGTTCAAGTTCAAAGCTCCTGAGTTTGCAGTTGTCTTCTAGAGTTTAGAGTATTTTTGGATCAAAAATACTCGGGAGAGAGATTGTTGGATCAAGTCTTCCTAATGCCTCACGGTTACCAAACGGAGTACTTCTCAGATCTAGGTGATCAGACAGCCTTGGGTTTCTGGACTGTTCTAAATGTCATGTCAGTCTTTCCTAAAATAGCGCCTCCCTATAAACAGATACAGACTAACCAAGCATATTGAGGGCAAACATTGTGTTGTGTCTGAAGACCATCCGAGACCACAAGAAGTATCTCAAAGCAGAAGCTGGATACGCGCGTGTTAGCAGCTTTACCTCGCACATGGGGCCGAAGATTAAGTTTCGAAAACAAAAGAAATATCGAAGCGACGTCATCGCGACAGCGCAGGCGTCAGGATTTGTCCTTCAGTTCTGGAATGCTCTTCTGGTTGGAGATGAGCTCACTGTTATCAGTATTATTGATGATCCAGAATATGCATATCTTCTAGATGCTATATATGACACCAGCAACATAGAGGAATGGAAGAACTTTAGGTTCAACTACAGAGGGCTAAGTACGTTACAAGAAAATGACTGACGTTAGTGTTTTTGTTTGTTTGCTGTGGGAAACATTGTACTGAATAGAATTGTACTGAACCGAATTATAACTGCAAATACAGATCCTCACTCTCGGTAAATAAGTCTGTTCTGAACTTATTTGGATAACTGTGCTTTTATTTGTATATGCACATAACCGCAGGTACAGAGATTTGCATGACGAATCTTTCTTTAGTACAGCTGCAATCTGTAACTTTAAAGGAAAATCAGTTATTGAGCAAGTCCATGACAGATCAGTGTTCAAAACGGTCTCCTTACCTTGCCCTGATTCCCAGCTGTAAGTTTATAATAATGATTTATTATTTCAGCTGTCAAGTCTGATTTCCCAGGAAATGCCAGTTTGTTTTCAACAAAGTACATAAAGTAACCTGCAGTTGTATGTTTCAAACATAGATGGTGATAGAGAGGCAAAAGTTACAGATTGCAGCTTTAATGGAATACAACGGGCAAATGTATCCCTAGATTTCTCATATTTGACCCAAATCTAAAAGCAACAACTTTGAACAAAACTGTGATGTTGTATTTTTGATCTTGTCATTTTTTAAACAGGACTCTGGTCATTAACGTATGAGCAGGAGCTGACCACACCGCTGCACATAACCGCAGGCCGAGGTTTCACCGAGTGCCTCAGACATCTCCTGCTGCGAGGGGCTCGAGTGGATTTGGCACCTGGGGGCACCACAGCCCTGCATGAGGCCTGTGAAGAGTGCCAGCCTGAGTGTGCCAAGCTGTTGCTGCAGTACGGCGCAAATGCCAACGCAGTGAACGAAGATGGCCAGACGCCTCTGCACGTGTGCACTGAGCGCGACTCGCTCGAGTGAGTGCTGCTTCCATACCGTGATTACAGGAAGCCGTGTGGTGGATTTTGCCATTTCAAATGACTGACAGGTTGACACTTGAAATAAAGGGTGCTTGAGTTTTTGAAACCTTTTGAGAGGCAGCAGTAACTCCAGAAGAACGACACTAAACGACGGCATGCATAAATCACAAAACCTTATATAACACAGTCTGACAAAAAGATTTTGACAAAAATCATAAACGTAATTATTTTGGCCAATATTAAGATCACGATTATTTAACGATTACACACTGACTATGGAAACAGCAATGTATTTGATAATTAAAAAAATGAATAAACAAAAGCTTGACTTTAACAGTGGATTCAACAAAAATAAACAAAAATAAAAAAATTGACAAAAATAAAAAATGCTGAAATAGTTTAAGAACACAAAAAGAAATGAGAGAATTCTTGTGAAGCAGAACATGGCATAATCACTTAACCTTAATTATTTTGTTTTTTTAATCATTGGAAGCCAAAATGGAAAATAATTACGATTAATTGCACAGCCCTACTAATGTATGTAAATTTTGTCATAACTTTGCAGTTTATTCTAATTTAGAGCCGCCCACTTTGTGTCTCATTTAGTCTTGGATAAATCTAAAAAAGATAATCAAGGTTGTACAGAGTTGTACATAGTAAGAATTAAAATGTGTGTAGACAACCTAAAAATATTAAGCAATGACTTTCACAGAAAAAAGCCATTCTCTTTCTTGTGAATACATTTTTTTAAAAAATATTATAACCAGGGCCAGTGTCCTGCAGAGTTTATCTTTAGCCCTAGAGATCTTCAGCATTATGAAATTTACAGGCAGGTGAGCTGGGTTACGGTTGAACCTAAACTCTGCAGGACACTCCCAGCTAACAATTATAGGTTTTAAGAACGTTTCCCTACTGTTCCCATTAAGTAACAAAACACGTTACAAATATTATTTTGAAAGCTCTAGGAATTATTCTGTTATAGAAAATATTAACATTTTTACATCGTTCTATTAACAAACATTTTTGATGTTATATGTAATGTTTAAAAAGTGTTCTATGTACTAATGTTACGACAAGAACATTTTGATAACGTCAAGAGAACTTTTAGAACGTTCCTTGTTAGCTGGGCTGGCCCTCCAGGGCCCTCCCACCCATATCAACTTTAATTCAATTATCAATTCACCTAGCACTTTTCCCAATGCACATAGTCTTATCTATAAAGTAGCTTTATAGATAAACAATTTCTGCTTCGCTAGCTAGATTATCACACGTATTGTGCTCACCAACCCAACAAGAGTCTGTGTTTGAATCTCTTCTGTATGTTTTCCAGGTGTGCCAAACATCTGATCTCATTTGGCGCGCTCATTAACGCTCAAAGCTTAGATGAGAACGACACGCCTCTCGTTGTTGCAGCCCGCCACGGCCTTCCAGAGCATGTAGAGCTGTACCTACAGCATGGTGCCACGCTGAACCTGCAAAACGACGAAGGACACACGGCGCTCAATGCAGCATGCTCCCAGCCGCAAGACTGCGCTTCTCTAGTGCGCTACACTCAAGTGTGCCACCTGTTGGTGACCGCCGGAGCAGACATACACATCAGTGACGCAGACAAGCAGACGCCGCTACACATGGCGTGTAAAAACGCCAACCCTGACATAGTCGATATGCTGCTCAATCACGGAGCGTCGGTCAACACCATGGATTACAGTGGTGATGCACCCATGCACAACATCCTAAAGGCAGTCGCCTACAAGACAGACCATGAGCCTGAGAGAATCGTACAAGCACTTCTCAACTACGGATCCATCAGGGTGTGGCCTGGAGCTCTGCCAAAGGTCAGGGCAAAAACAAGAGAGTGTGCAAGAGACTCAGACCAGCAGAGAAAAAGTGTAGCACTGACTGCCTCTAAACTGCCATCTACATCCAATTCACCAGTTTTAAAGCTGCAATCCATATCTTTGACATCTCTACTGCAGTCTCTGTTTAAGTCATAAAATTGCAGGTTACTTTAAGTATTTCACGCATGTTAAAGTCAAATGAAGCCAATCCCGGCAAATCGGACCCAACAGCTCAAATTATAAATCATTATTATAAACTTACTGTTGTGTATTGAGGTAAGGTAAGGGGACTGTGTTGAACACTGATCTGTCATGTACTTGCTCAATAACCGATTTTTGTTCATTTTTAACCCACATGGATTGAAGCTCTAAATAATGAAACTGGGAATTTTGGAAATTAAATGCGCAGTAAAAACAAGCCCACACAATAACATGCATCTTAATGTTGGTGTTGCAGACCATAATTTACAGTTTTCTTTAGCACAAAAATGTAGTTGAACAAATAATTCTGTCAAACAATTATACTAAAGCGATGTGATTCAAGTGTCTGGGCCCAGTGCTGGAAAAGTGTTTCTGTTTTGCACTGCCCTAATTTATTAAATTTTTTCCATTGCAAATCAAATTATCAGCAGTTAATTTGAGTGAAAAATTGACATGAATTTCATGATTCTAAGTATCTGGCAGCACGCACTAGAGCTGGCAGGAGCTCCACACATTTGTGCAAAATCTGATGATCCACATTATCCCAGCATGATCCGAGAAGATTCCAAATTTTCAGTGAAAGCAACGAAACCTGACATTTTGTACAAAGGTTTTCATGGTCAGTACCACACATCTGCTAACATTTGATTGTGGCTCTTGATATAACGCAGAATCTAAAATATTTCTTCTTCATTTTACATCAGAATGCCAAAAAAACAGGTTTTCCACAGGAAAACAAATCCGGATTTTAATGTTCTCCCAGACTTTTGTATCCCACTGTACGCAATTCAAAATCAATGATTAAAAGTCACTGCTAGCAGCATATGATATTCTAGTTGTCAAAAACACAGAAATGATTCATTTTGATGGGTTTATTTCTGTCTTTCAAAAGCTCACGAAATGCGTTCAATGAGTCCCACTTGTGCCAAATAAATTGCCTGATTCTTAACGAGGCAAATGTTAATAGGAGATTAATTAGCACTAATTGCAGAAATTCCCCACAATTCCCCAGAGGGGCGCCCAATCTGTTCATCAAGCTGAGTAGTTAATTATTCTGTGCAATGTTCCCCAAAAATACAACTTTCAACCTTTGACCTCCACCACACAGGTGGCACTGTTGCACCAGGTGGAACTGACAAGTTGCTTCTCTATGACCAACTTATAAGATATTTTTAAGAACGTTACCTTGTTTTTGTCAGTAATATGCTTCTCTAATCTGTTGTAGGTTCTGAAATATTGCTCCATCTCTCCACGGACGATAGAGGTGCTTTTCAATGCCTACGACCGCCTCAGAATCACCGACACCTGGGTCGAGGCTGTACCACCTGAGCTGTTTCAGGTAAGACGCAATCGCTGATGTAAAAACTCACTCAATCGAAGGCAAACCTGTTATATGTTATTGTTGATGGTGGCTATAAGCCATTACAACACATTGAGCTTGGATTGATGTTTTATATTCCTGAACATTTTGTTGACTGATAAAATTCACATTTTCTCACAAGTAAATTAAAATAAAAAGTGCATAAAGATTGCAATCGTTTTTTCATCTGTACACTGTAAAAAATGCTGTTATTATGGACAAACCCGACCTTTGGAAAATTCTAGGTTCATTTAACCTGATGGTTTGTTTGTCCATATTTTCCTCAATCTTGAGTTAAAACATTTCTTCCTCACAGAAACACAGAGATTTCTTTGAGTCTCTGTTTGCACTGTCCAGAACTCCTCGATCTCTCCAGCATCTGGCCCGTCACAGACTCCGAGCATTTTTAGAAGGTCGCTTACACAAGGCCGTTCCTAAACTGAGTCTGCCAACGTTTCTGAAGAACTACCTGATGCTGGCATTTAAAGACTACGTTCACTGAGAGAGACCACAAACTTTCCAATGAAAACCCAAGTGTGCAGTGATTGAGTCTCGTACCGTGACCTCTTCCTTTGGCTATATTTTTAAAAAAATGGACGTTTGAAGGGAGATGAAGAGTTTTGTGGAGGATCAGGCATCTTTTATTGTGTGATTCATTTGTGTGTAAAAGATATGAATGGTAAGTTTATGGGAACTGAATGATCGAAGGCAAGAACTCCTTGATAGGCTGTTTTTTGTGACTTTTGTCAATTGTAATTTTACATTTTTGTTTTGGTAAAGAATAAAGTTGTAAAGGTAAGAGGGCTGCAGTGGGTGAAGGATGCAGATGTTAGTACCATTTACTTAGTGCGACACACTACAATTACCAGCAGTTACCACAAGAGGGCTCTGTGGGGTTTAAATGAAACCTGAACTTGAATGTTCTCACATTAATAGGAATTTATAGAAAAACTAAATTTGTGAAAAACTGCTTTTGATATTTAAATCTGAGCTTTTACGAATTACAATAAACAATTTGATCTAAAAAAAATTTGGATCACAACTAGTCACTTTCTTGTTAACGTGTAACCAAACTGATAACTATTGCATTGGTTTATTGTAATTCCAACAAAAGACTGATGAGTGGCCCGACTAAAATGCGTTGAAGTATTTTATTTTTTATTAAACATTTGAGGAAACTTAATGAAATATCATTTTTAGGAGCAAACCAGTGAAGACTTAAATTATGCATTTAATTTAATTTGATGCATGTTGAAATTTCCTTTTCAAAAAGAGCTTTAGCTGTATCATGGTGCAGTGATATGGTACTATTGCCATGGTACGTGTCTACATTTGTGTTAGTGTTAAACACTTTGTCACCTTGTAAAATGATATATTATAGAAAATATTACATATAGCTTCGTAAACGTATGCATCTCCAGCGAGTGCATGGGACTCATAATGTCACCTTTATTTATTCAGAGCATTTAAAAATAGTTTCTGATCATTATTAATTGAGAGGCGCATTATGGAGATGAACGGTGTGTGGATGGAGTCATACATATGTGATTGTTGTGAAAAGACATGCACTTACATGATAACCGTATGGAAAAAGACTGAAAAAAATACAAAGATCAGATGTGTTCAATGATCCTGTCACCCCCATAACCCATCAGTACCAAAAGTGCAACAGATTTTCTTATTGTTGTTATTAAGAATTCTCAGTCAAGCATAATAAAAAAAAAATCATATAATAATCATAAATGCAATATGCAATATAATCTAAATGATAATTATTAACATTACTATTGTTATTATCGAAAATATTTAGTGAAGATCCGGTGTGTGGCATTAATAATAATAACAATAATAATAATAACAACACTATCTTCATAGCTGCATTGTTGTTTTACTAATACTTTCAACACTAAAAAAAAAAAAAGTTTTCCATGTCAGTCTTAAACACGCGACTAGGAATGAATAATGAGCCCTCGGTTGTGTGTTTATTTCTTCATGTGCAGTCTATGTAGTGAAGAACAAAAGGCGCAGAGCAATTGGCAGTGATAAAAGTCTCGTATACGATGACCAAGTGGAGGGGGTGCCTCTGATTGTGCCCCATTCAGAAGTGCAGATGCGTGTGTGAAAGAGAGAGTCTGTCTGCTTTCAATAGATCAAATAGCGCTGCTCCTGAATGCAGTCATTTGCAATTAGAGGAATAATTAGCATCTGTGGCTCCTCCGTCGGTAATCAGAGTCGGAGGTGATGCGTTCATGTCCCCGCGTAATCAGGCGGCCGGTTGGAGAGCTCACGGCCCCTGCAGGACTCAATAGCGCCTAATCATCAGCAGAAGTGAACTGGCATTTAAACGGCGAAATGATCTCCGATCTCCTAAATGAATGCTTAGCGGGGAAAGACTTTCAGACCTTCTCTCTCATCTCCAGAAAAAAAAATCATCCGAGTTTTGTTTCCAAGCACTTCAGGTCGCCGAGTATTTTCCTGCGCCAGTTTCCGTGCGCTCACGACACCGTGATAAACGATGTGAAGAGATTTGACCTGAAGTTATTTGATATGCAATTTCCTAGAAAGATCAATAAAGGTTTGCATTTATTTTGCGATCATAACGCGTGCTTATGCATTATTTCCAAGGGTCCTTTAGATCTCCACGGGGGTCCTCCAAAGATTCATAAAGCGTTGGAGTTTATTTTCTATTTATGCAACATAATTGTATTAAATATGTATTTATTATATATAATATATGGAGATCTCCATTCAGGCGTGGATGATTGTTGCGCGCAACGAGAAGGCCAGATTCACTTTTTATCCCAGCAGAATAAAAAGAGTCTCACAAGAGAGACAAAACATCTGGCTCTCCGCCCTCACGACTCCGATGCCATGGCCCCCTAAAAGAAGCTACAAAAGAGCCGCTGTTATATATCTTCCCTTGAATACAAAGTAATTACTTATCATCAATCAAAATTAATAATAGTTGATTGGGTTGGTGTGGTCAGCGCGGTCCCCTCGCATTCGCGTCTCAGTCGATGTGTTTGGGGCACGGGAGGAGGAGGAGGAGGAGGAGGAGGAGGGGGACTTGACCCGTCTCATGGGGTATCCACTGGGAAACTACCCCCCCCTCTGAAAGCGGCCTAAAAAGTCAGGGACTGAATAAGGAAATAAAGCGTAATTTGAAGAAGATGGATGAGTCTCCGGGGTAACTCCCTCTTCTGTCCTCTTGTATGGATGATACCCGTTTGCGCACTGTGGATGTGAGAGAGAGAGAGAGAAAGAGAGAGAGAGAGAGAGAGAGAGAGAGAGAGAGAGAGAGGGGTGGGAAAGCAAGGGAGAGAGGGGTGAGTGTGTGTTTATGTCCCAGTATGTGACAAATAGAGGCTGAGATACTCCGAGCTCCAGACGAAACGCGTCGGGTCGCAGTCAGTTGGAGAGCGTGACGCGGGGACGGAAAGGACCCGTACGGCAGCAGCGGGATAAACGCGGGGGTGATTTGTCTCTGAAGGCCGCTACACGGAGTTTATACGACCGCTCAGTTCACCATGCAGAGACCGAGCGGTCCGGGGACGGCGTTTTCCATTGATTCTTTGATTGGCACGCCACAGCCGCGGCCGGGGCACCTGCTGTACACGGGCTACCCGATGTTTATGCCATACCGACCGCTTATGATTCCACAAGCCCTGTCTCATTCGTCATTACCATCGGGTATCCCTCCGTTGGCACCGCTGGCTTCCTTCGCAGGCCGTCTCACCAACACTTTTTGCGCGGGGTTGGGGCAGGGGATGCCCTCCATGGTGGCGCTCACCACCACACTGCCCAGTTTCTCGGACCCTCCAGATAGTTTCTATCCCCCGCAGGAGATGCCGGGTCCCCGGTTAAGCGCGGACGGGACGGGGATCAACCGGGAGAGCCCGCATGAGGAGCTCAAAGGCGCAGAACTGCTCAACTTCTCGGAAACTTTTCAGGCGGTCGCAGGTGAGCATTGAGGACTCATGCTGACAGGTGCTGATGTTAACCAGAGCACCTCAAAACTGCTCGTTTATAAAGTGTGTCTGCAGTATCGATGTGAATACATATTATTGCGTTATATCAGTATTTTGGGTCATATTTAAGACATGCATTCATAGTGATTTCTGTCTGTATGGGCTACATGAGCAACTCGCTTGTTAATGCATATAATGTTTGGCTTGTTTGTTGTTTTTTAATGAAGTTAAAAATATTTTATTTTGATTGTGAATTTATATATATATATATATATTTAAATTCACAAAGGCATTGCAAATCGCCATGTTTATGTTGCTTTGGCACAGCTGAATGTTTTTCTTTTTCTACAAATAGCTCCGATGCATCACACATAAAGCTTTATTTTTACTTATGTTATACTTATGTTTATACTTTCGTTTTTCTGGGATAGTAAAGTTATTAAAACAGGCCAAAACCTGAATGTCCTTTGATTTGCTTGACGTGGTCAGATGATCTGGAGAACTTGAGAGCTGGAAACCAAGATCATTTAAATGCTCGTTGGGCATATTTTGGCCTATTTAAAAAAAAATGAGTTATAATAGAGCAATGCAAAGTGACACTCATTCAGAAGTTTCAGCACCTGATGAAATGAATGCATGATCCATATCTATATCTTACTCTTTCATTTCTCCAGGCGAAACCAAACTATACAGTTCGGACGACGAGAAACTGGACCTGAAGTCGGCGGAGGCGGCGTGCAGTGACCGGGAGGACAGCTCGGCCGACAGCGAGAACGAAAGCTTCTCCGACGGGAACACCTGCGGCTCCGCGAACCCAAAAGGGAAACTCAAAGGCGGCTCGCAGGACCCGCTACCGCCGGGCGCCTCGGCGGGTAAGAGCCGGAGGAGACGGACTGCTTTCACCAGCGAGCAGCTGCTGGAACTGGAGAAGGAGTTTCACTGTAAGAAATATCTGTCCCTCACCGAGCGCTCCCAGATCGCACACGCACTCAAACTGAGCGAGGTCCAGGTCAAAATCTGGTTCCAGAACCGCAGGGCCAAATGGAAACGGATCAAAGCCGGGAACGTCAACAACAGATCCGGAGAGCCCGTGCGCAACCCCAAAATCGTGGTGCCTATACCCGTGCATGTGAACAGGTTTGCGGTTCGGAGTCAACACCAACAGATCGAGCAAGGCACCAGGCCATGAAGCTCCATTAAAATGACTTCAACCCTGACTTCATATAAATAACATTGAGCCACAGTCCTGCAGAGTCTGGGGTGAAACTTGGGTACAAATGCATGACGGACACCTGCGGGAACAAGTCCGATATCTAGAAGGACTTTTGGGTAACACTTGATGCGCTTTCGTTGTTTAAGAAGTCATTGGCAGAGGCCTGTGCAGTGCTCAACAGATGCTCGCTTTGAGTACGTGAATATATACGAATGAAAGTTTTAGGACATTTCAGGTCCATCTGTTGCGCATTACACAGTACAGTAACTGTATGTGCAAACGACACCATGAGTGTTACCAGCTTCTCTATCTCTTACATATCTGCATTATTTTGCCAGGTTTGTTCATTTCCTCCTCTCGCCTGAATTGTCTTGATCTTTAATTTATTGCGTTTGTACATTTTGTAAATAGGAAAATGTGTCCCCGCGACACACACGTGCACTATGAGACTGTAAAGAGACATTTTTAAAAAATAAGTATTTATGAGTTGATGTCTGGTGAGGTTTTGCATGTTCCTCTTTGTTTTTATCATTTTGCATGTGCTCTTAAAAGCAGTTTTGGCCCTTATGGGCTTCATTTCCCTCCCCCCGAGTTCTTTGTGAAAAAATAATGATGGAAATAAATAATCTACAGAAGACGGTGGCAGAGTGATGCATTTCCATCCATATTTCCAATATAGTAATATTGCACAATTTCTGTGGTATTTATTTTCATGGTAACTCACCAATAACGTAAAAGCTTAAAGGGTAAAGTAAAATGTATTGCATGCGTGAATAAACTGTAGTTTCAGTGCTGGCCAGCCTGGTAAATGAATGAATGAATTATTGATTGAGAGATTTTTCTATGAAAACTAGTCCGAAATTTGGTGATCATTTTTATTTGCATATTTTGCTTTTTCGCCTGTTGAAACAAACGTCGCACATTCAAGTTGCACCGCGATTCAACAATTTGTTCAACTATTTATCACTTTTATTTGTTTGCTTTTTCGTTCTCAAGTAAACACATTAAGCATGCGATAAAAATCTAATTAATAGCGCAAAGTAAACAGCAATTATGGCGCAATTACCTTGGTAATAATAATTATTATTATTCATTTAAATATGAATTTGGTGCAATTCAATTACGCAGAGGATTTTCCTTTTTTTTCTGCCGTTGCCTTGTTTGTAGGATCTTTTTTAGCATCAAGATATTTGATATAATATCAGGAAATTTGATCCTGGCTGTATTTCTTTGCAAGGTGTTTATTAAAACAGAGACAGTATGGTGCATGTATTATAAACATGCATCTATATTAACATATCTATATTTCATCTGGTTACACACATTTATTTAAAGGTGTCCTCACTTTTGTCTTCTTTCTCTGATGCATTTTGAACAGGTAATAGAGCACATCTGTCATTATCGTGTCAAAACACCACGGGCTGCAAATGATCACCCTTGCGTTAAAAATGAACATCAATTTCTTTTTATTTATTTATTTTGAAGTTGAACTTTCTAGTTTGAGCCTGCAGCGTCTTCTCTCTTCAGCTCTCCTCAAAACAATTATTGGTTTGTGTGCCATTTCGTTTAGGATTTTCTATTTGTTTTCGGTGCGTAAAGTTGAATATCCAACAAGGAGGATGCTCTCTGAGGTTTGCATGCCAAATCCAGCATGCATACTACAGCACACTACTGTATATATGTGTGCAAACGCCTTTCAGATCGAAAATGAAGTTTTTCATTCAGTATAAAAATTTGCTGATGTTTTGTGTGCATGGCTTCATGAATCATTACCCAAGCTATAGAGGCCCGAATCAAAACGCGTTTGATTTTCACATGCACAAAAACCTGAAGTTGTTTATTAGAAAGGTTTCTCATTCACAAGCCTTTAATAGCGCATGATGTGTCTAAAACTTTCATTCTTCGGACTATTATTCTAACCATTAAAGCACCATATCGAAGTACGTGTAAAACTTTTGGTGAAATATTGGATTATTTCATGACAAGCATACACAAGGCCATTTAAAAGTATGACGTCTAAAAGCATGCTTTCTTTCACAAGCATACGTGTACATGAAGAGCCCAAAAGAAGAAATCAGCTGACCCAAAGGAACAGTTTTTTGACTTTAGTGGGAGTCAAAAGAGAGAGAGAGAGAGAGAGAGAGAGAGAGAGAGAGAGTTTGTTAATGAGCATGGGAGTCATTTGTCTCTCTTTGGGAGGCCACGCAGTCTCAGATTAGACTGATGGAGTCCTATTACACCGGTCATATCCAACACACTGTAATGAACTTCCCCATCAATCATTACAGGAGACCGCGGTGGCTCTCTCTCTCTTCTGCTCAATGGTTCAGTCCCATTCAGCCCGTGTCTCATTCACTCACTACAGCCTCCTCCATCCTCTGGTAGGCCTACATGCCTCTGGAAGTCTGTTTCCCCCAAACAAACAACAAACGCGAAACAAGCCCGGGTTTGAATAAAGGTAAACTTGACGCAATGGATAAACTGAATCAATATTGCACAAAGACGACAAATAAATTATCCTTCGTTCTTAGAGGGAAAATTATTAACATTTTATCTATATGCATGTTAAAATTAGTCACATTACGATCGTTTTTTTTTTTGTTTTCTTTTCTGTTAAGAATGGGACGAAAACGCACCATCATATTTATGTTGCGTCTTTGTGACGTCACACGGCGTATTTTTTTGTGCGTCTTTGTGACGTCACACGCTCCCATTGAAAGACATTAAGGGAGGGTTAACGGGTTAGTGGCGCATTGGTAACTGGTGCTGATCTTATAACAGCGCATTTGGCCTACCTAACAGCACAACAGGGAGTTCATTGTAGACCGAATAAAGCAGCTCTACCGCTTCCACTCGCTCGAGAGTTTGCGAGGCTCAGCTGGTTGCGCACAAAGGTTGTGGGTTCGATTCCCAGGGAACACGTATGCAAATATGAATGTGTGCAAGTGGCTTTGGATAAAAGCGTCTACCCAATGCATGTGTAAAACCTTTATGTTCACAGTGCTAACAGAGGCAAAATAAGCTGGTATTGCGCGCCTTGGATGACGCCGTCCGCTTACCTTTAGAGCAACAGCCTGTCTCGGACCTCAGACCTGGACCAGGGCTCGTCCTTCAGATCTGGTCTCGCCAATGTAACACATTAGCCATTTCTTCTCGGAGAAACGCATGCAAAGCATTGCCCTCGGTTCAACGCGCCACCAAACCATGTCGTCAACTAACGGGGACTCTCTGAACTTTCTTGACTCTGTTGTCAGCATGTTGCTCCAACCCTTAATCGTTTCAGCCTCCAGTAACTGCTCGTGGTAAATGCTCCCTCATTTACATATCCGCTCATTTAGAGACTCCGCTAATTAGTTCTCATTACGCCAATTACATCAGCTTTAATTATTATAGCACCGTTACGCAGAAAAGGAACCGCAAACCAAATAGCCTACAGAGATGTTGCGAGGTGCTGTCGTGAGGTCGTACCGGTGGGAGCAGAGCAGCACAGCTTGGGCAGAGCAGAGGACTCGTTTATGACAATCACATTAATTGTTTAATTGATATCCGCGCGTTGTTGCATTAACGGAGCGTTTGGAAACGCGGGGCACCGGCCACTCCGGTGCCGCTGCGCGCTTTTACGCAAACCTCCCGGAAAGAGCCGGAGGAGATCCGTGAGTCTTGGGGAGTGTCTGGTGGACGCCCACCATGCTGATGTATGGGCAGATGCGTCAAATCACGCAGGATAAACAAGCGATGAATTTCATCAGTGCCATCATAGCCTTAATTTGGCTGCCTAATGAGTCAGAGCTAGTGGCGGAGATAAAAGTTGTCGGAGGCGCGGCTCTAATGAATTTCTTGCCACTTGTAATCAAGTTTGCCTGTCTGAGGGGCCGTGATTAATGGGACCCTGGAGGATTCCCTGGCCTTCACTTCTCATTACAGCTAATGCATTTTCAGGCAAATTAACGCGCTGAGCAAAGAGACCGAGAGAGAGAAATAATCCAAACAAGGAAACTAAAGAAAGAACAAGCGATACGTTCAAGACGGAGAGAACGGGAGAAAGGAAACATAATATGACATTTAAAAAGGCCATTAAACCAAAATGATCGCCTTCTGTTGAGCTTTGAGGACATCTGCATGCCTGCGTACTGCTAAAGGTTAACACGGTGAACTGTTTGGAGATACGCGCACTTCAGACGGACTAAACATGGTGATGAGTGATCATCAGTCCAGTAAAAGTCTCTACTGTGAGTTTTTCCCATCCTGGATACCACCTGCCTCAAACTGGCAACAGCAAACAGCAATGTTAACTAACTAAACCTACTGGTGAAGACATTTAACAGATCCCACCTCAGCTTTCTGTTTGAGAAGGTATGAAGGTGCCACAGGAAACCTCAATGTACATTAGATATGTCCAAGATTGTTCATATTTGATTAAGGGAATCACTGGTTTAATATTCCCCAATTTTTCCAGTTTTTTATCACGTTAAGTAACAAAAACAATAATAATGTTCAAGGAACCTTCAAAACGTCCAGATGTTTTATTAACGTTGTTTGGTTATAAGAATGTTATTCAAACTTTTTTAAATTCTGTAACTTTTTTTAAACATTACACTAGTAATGTTTTTGATAAAAGATATATATATATATATAATAATCTTTTATAAAACAAACTACTAATGTTAATGCAAAATCTTTTTGGATAACTTTGAGAGCCAACGTTATATGAATGTTTCCACTAAGAAGCATCACAAAATGAAGTGTGATGAAAGATAAATATGTCGGGTCTGCTTTAAAAAACACATTCTATAAGCACACACAGCCATAATCCAATGATAAATGAATGACAACTTGCTTGGCACTCATGGTATAAATCATTTTATTGGAGTGTTTATAATGTCAACAGCCAGCCAAGCGTCCAATCACACAACAGCTAACTCCCATTACATCACTTCATCATTTTCAGACGGAGCATTAAAAACAATGGCAAATTAAAGAAACCAAAACGTTATCAAACTGCTCAATAAAAGCAACAACCAAAAGAATTATTTACATCTTGCTTTTATAAATATGTCAAATGTACATATAATACACAAACTAGTACCTTAATGGCCAGACAATGTGGACACATTGAGACCCAAAACCAGGTACCAAAAGAAAAAAAAAAACAGAATTAAAATGGTTTCTCTCTCTGGTATATGGCTACTTAAAAAGGTTTTTACAGGTACATCCCAACATTTATTAAACCAGAAGTCTCAGAAATGACGGACTAAAGCCTGGACCAATCATTTTAAACGACATGTCGTTTAAGTTACATTGAGTCCATGTGACATCCTACAATAAACCTTTAAACCACAATAAAATATCAGGTGGCATTCACGACAGACGTTAAAATCCTAATTAAAAGGCATTTAAAGTTTGCACTGTAGATGTTACCAAGAAAGTCACACATATTTGCATTTAATAAACGTCGCATTTAAATCAATGCCATTTCTCCCAGGACCTGTTAGATGGGGGCTGCAGGAACAAATCAAACACGTACCTGCTTTACTGTAAAACTTATGTAAACAAAATACTGTCTGGTAAAGATTTATCCGAACCCTCTGTAACACAAATATGCTCTGCTACCATTTTCCATTTAGCTGACGCATGTAAAATATTATTTAAAGTCTAATTATGATTTCACGTTTCAAGTAAGGAGGCCAAAAATCATGGGTGGAGAGCGCTCAGGCAAAATCGCCTGTCAATTCTTAGTCTTTCTAAAAGTTGACAGCTTATACACTAGTAAACAAGGATTAAGGCTGGTAAGGTATCAGATGGGAATATTATCCATAAATTGTCCACACTACATACAACTAGCTGCAGAAGGGAGAGAGGAAAGCGAATTTATACACGCATCTGTACATAATTCATGTCACCCATTTCATTAATTCTATTACATTAGAACAGTATTATCTTCTGGATTGTAATGAATACAAAACAGGCACACTCATAACGGCCCTGTTTTAAAGGTGGTTATCACACTAACAACAAAAACAGACCCTCACAAGAGTTCACAGCGAGAGCGTCTTATTTCGTGATTTAGCATGAAGGTTCTGCACACTGTACTAACTGGATCGTTTATTAGGCAGGAGTGCTTTAAACTGGAGATGGGCATCGGTGTCATACAGTACTGAGACCACTTGAGACGGGTCGCACAAGGCATCTGTAGTAACACAGTATTGGTAAGGTAATCAAGCCGTCCCAGGTGTTTCCCTGCAGGCAATCATGAAAAAGGCTAAATGTAAGACAGAAATGAGTATGATGATTTGTGTTTTGTTGTCTTGCTACAGATGGTAATAATTTCCCAGCAGTCTTAGTGTCATGAAGTGTGTTCGCGATAGGGCAGAAACCTTAAGCTTCGTCCAAGGGCACCGTGGTGGAACCATGTTAAATATTAAAATTTCTTTTGAAATTTAAACAGTAAATCAATGTTCCTTTTGTTCATAATGTTTCCTTTATCATTAATTAGGAAAAAAAACGCTTACAGTGTGGAATGCAACACTGAATGTTTAGGCGGACACAACAAACATGGCTAGGTCATGTTTCACCCAAAAGAAAACTAAATATATTTTGTTTAAAACAATGGATACTCATTAACACATGTTGTCAGGTTTGTCCTCGGCTGATTGCATTTTTAAAATATGAATATTAAATAGCGTTGTTTACAACCTGCTTGCTGCCCAAACATCTTTTTTGTTCTATGCATGTTTTTAAAGGTAAGTTCTTTAAAAACCATTACTTTTCTTTATCTTAATAATGACTCACAAAAGAGCATGAGTAACACTAACAGGAGGTTGTCGTGGGGTAATGGCTTTACACGACACATATGCACAGTTTTCTAATAATGATAATATTGGGAAAACTAATGGCTTTAATGCGAGCAGCTTTTATATGAACATCAAACTGACAGGAGTCCACTGAGACGCGTGGAGACTCGGGTGAAGGGCACTACAGACGGCGCGTCGGGACACTGCAGGACTAAAGTACAGGACGATTTTCTGATTACATGATGCTAACGCTACGGTTCAGCTCGCACTGGGCATTGTTGTTGATGTTTGGGTTGTGTCGGGTGGCTGTGGGTGTCGACAGGCCTCCACCGTCACCCGGGCAGCCGTGCTGAATGAGGATGTCAGCGCATTCCTGACTTTCCGCCCGCTGGGCGTACGACAGGGGCGTCTGACCGCGGGCGTCACAGCTCTTCACATTCACACCGTACTGAAGGAGAGAGAAATTAGAAAATGAGCGAGACCATTATGAAAGGTAATGTAAATTAAATTAGTTGGTTCTTGTCAATGTCATAAAAAGAATTAAAAAAAGATCAACAGGTTTCCTGAACTCTCCTCGTTTCTCATTGGTCAGGAAAACAGACAGTTCTGTCCCAATCTTACATCACTGGTAGAGCTGTGACAAACTAGTTAGGATGTTTCAACCTCACACAAATTGCTTTAAGTTTTAAATCTTGCACCAAAATGGCTCTTCAGTCACTGATAATAGGCTGTAGCTTCAAAACTACAAATAAACGCATTTTATCCAATACAATCCAGTACTGGCATCAGTCACCATTTATTTTTATTGTATGGGAAATGCAAGTGAATGGGGACTGAGACTAAATATTCTGACTTTTGATCTTTTATGTTTCATGGAAAATGACATAGGGGCTTAAAACAACATAATGACACTAAAGGTAATTGTTTGGTACACTGTTTGGTACGGTTAAGGGATTCAGAATCAAAGTCCTTACCCAGATGAGCAGCTGTGTGATGACCACGTTTGCCATGGCGCAGGACAGATGCAGGGCCGTGCGTCCATCCCCGTCTCCGTATGTCTCGTTGACCTCCTCTTTGGTGCCGTGAGCGAGCAGCAGAACTACCATCCTCAGGTCATCTTCAACCACCGCCCGCAGCAGCTGCTGTCCCAGCGGCACATCCGACTGCGGCAGCCCCACCAGAAACAACTTCTGCTCGTATTTTGCCCGGATCCAGCGTTCCTTCTCTTCCCTGAGTGAGAAGAGAGACAGGCCATCAGAGACCGTGATGATGGGACACGTCACGGGGGAGAAAGGTTAACCACACAGACCACACACACGCACAGAGACACACATTTACTTATCTATATAAATGGGAACATTCCATAGACTTTTATTGTTTTTAGACACATCTAGTTATAAACACTATAACCTAACCCTAACCCACACTCTAACTCTAACAGAAAACTTTTTTACTATTTAAAAAACTTTATTTGCCATATTTTTAAAGTGTTTTTACAAATGGGCACGTCTCCAAAAGGAGGTTCTGCTCAGATTTACCAGTTTTTGACTTTTGGGTACACATTTGTCCCTAATATAAGTAAACCCTCCCACACACACTTT
Organism: Chromobotia macracanthus; assembly: GCA_036877525.1. Taxonomy (NCBI): domain Eukaryota; kingdom Metazoa; phylum Chordata; class Actinopteri; order Cypriniformes; family Botiidae; genus Chromobotia; species Chromobotia macracanthus. Next base: position 3,442,520 of record JAZGTH010000085.1, read on the forward strand.
CACTGTGTTAACTTCCTACAGCACTTGTTTGTTTTCCATCAGAAGCTAGAGGGTTAAAGTCAGGCCGGCTATCGAAAGGTTACACATTGTGAGCTGAACGTCTATTGTGGACAATACAGGAGAATGTGTGTGTGTGGTGGGGAAGCCGTGTTTTTTATCACGACTGTCAGTGTTGTCAGTCCAGTTTGGTGAATCCCCACAAAGGAGGCCCTCTCTACACTGGCCCCACAAACCTCATGGGGGCCTCAGGCAGCCTGCCAGATCGAAGGCCTCAAAGAAAAGGACTGAAAGAGGCACACTCGGATGAGAGAATGGAGTCTAACTCTTCAGCATTCGCTGGGCTCTATCTGCTCCTGGTTATCACCCGCCCACCCCCTCGTTCCTCTCCTGCTGCCATTCACAACGATGGCAAGGGCTGCGTCGCAAAATTGAAATCGATAGGAGTGTATCTGAGCATGCTCAGTGCGGGGCTGACCCAGTGACCTGGTGCGGCGGGTGATAACGGGAGCAGAAAAGAACTGTTGTGTGCTGTGCCGGGGTGAGTGACAGACAGCAGAAAGAGAGAGTGAGAGCTGATAGAGGTAAAAAAAGGCCCGGAGAGACGGGCGTCCCCCGGGATGAGACTCCACAAAGACACTGCCACTATAACGCCACAGCTGAATTAAAGCTATCGCCAACGTTTACAACATAAACCCAACAGGGTGACAGGAGAAACTGACACCGATAATGACAGCTACACATCAGAACACAGTTTTTACAGTTCTTCTTCTTATTAGACACAGCATTTATAATAAATAAATGTGTGTTATTTTTAAAAACAATGTCATTAATGATACATCCATGCCACATGGTTTCAGTCACATCCACATGTCATTACAGCAGCAGTGATTGGGTGTCTAAAGAAAGCCACGCCCCTTCATTATCCTCTGGACTCAGGTCATAACTCTACTGCAACAAAATAAATTTAAAAAATAAACAATAAATGGCAGAGAAAGTCAAATAAAATCACCACTCATACTTAGATTTTTAACACCAAGTACTAAAGTACTATGATACAGAAATAAATCCCTCCAACTACCACCAAACTACGACTAACTATCTACAATGTTCACCTACTGCTGAGGAAAAAACATTGACAAAGAGCCAAATTTAGGGATAACGCCATAGCAACCACCCACAACACTTTTGCAACTGCATAGCAACACCCTGACAACCACCCACAACAGGCATCACAGGGGTGAGCTCTGCACACACAGAACCCCTCCTCTCTCAATTTACCACAGAATGTGTAAAGACTGTTAGAAATGCCACAATCCTCTTATAAGCCCCTGAAAATCATTTCAACAGTCTGTAATCAACATCCTACAGTCTAAAATGCACAATGTCAAAGTGTTTTTAAAATTAAAATGAATAAAATAACCACTCAGACAGACCTGACCTAAACTACTCAAACACTTAATAGCTAATTAAAGGACTGGAGTCGGCTGCTAGCTTTTGGGTTTTAGAGCTCCTACTGAACCAAACAGACTTTATGAAGCAGAACAAACGTTGTAGCGTCATCATTTTGATAATCAGTTATCTCCTGGCATCTTGTATTATGTTCCCCCAAAGACAATTTAGTGTGTACGAGCAAGTGTTGTTTAAGCCACTTTGTCAACAATGGCACAAGCTCATTAAGAAAGCCGCATCTGTAATGTTTTTTCCTTAAAAATCATGACAGCTCTTTGTGTACAATGCAGAGAGCAACTGAATGGACTCAAGGCACAGTGGCTCGTTCTTGAGAAAGAGAGAGAGAGAAAGAAAGAGAGAGAATAATTAGCCTCCATCCCTCCTCCTTTAGCAGTCAATCTTTCAAAGCTTGTTTTTCTTGTGAAGAGACCCACCCTGTTGTTCTCCCTCCATCTGAATTCTCTACAGGAAGCCCACCCTGCCGTCAGAGGTTTGAGAGGGTGGGCGACTCTCAAAACTTCCAGACGGGACACTAAAGAGAGCAGTCTGAAAGAGCAAAGGATTTTGGGAAGGGGGGGTGAGCTTACACTGGTTTAATGAGCCACAAGTGACTTCTGCCAAGTTAGCCGGAGAGGTAAGACTTAACTAGACACCTCAGATAACAAAAAGAGTTTGAAAGGACAGTTCAGATGACTCTGTTTCAAGGTGTTTCTTATCTACTAAGGTTAACAAATTAAAGAATTTGAAAGAATTTTCAGCCTCCTTTTCTCCAGACGATGAAAGTGAAGCAGGTTTGACTAACGTTTACAGAACATTAGTCAACGTTCTGAGAATGTTCCCTGTTAGCTCTGTATTAAAAAGTCAGCCAGGATATTCTGCAACATTAGAAATATGTATGGAACAAAATATAGGTGAGTAAAAGAAGACAGTATTTATATCTATTGTAATAATGTGTGACCCAGATTATTGATTTATTTAAATCCTTTTAAAAGAACCATTTTTCAGTAGATATCTGTAACGTTTGGGGTGTATTTCAATATCTTTCAGCAGCCACATGTCTTGCACACATATATGATTCAAATCGTTTATGTTCTGAGTGATGGATCCGTATTAAAACCTCTCGGTTTTACAATCATTTCAGAAGCAGCAACACGTTTCTTAAGCAGCCTTGACCGTCTCCACTTTGAAGCAGAAGTGTAAAGAGGGAAGAGAGGGGCTGGTAATCCTGCCTCAGACTTTTGTTTGAAATGGAGACCCAATCCAAACACAGCGGCTCTGTGTGGAGGGTTTATGAGAGAAAGCCGAGAAGCCATGAAAAGACACTTCCTCTCGGCAGGAGAAAGAAAAATAAAATGCTCCGCTTTAGCGTGTCAAAAGCGAGGGAGGGACGAGGAGGCCAGAAAAGAGTGATGAGATAGAGGGAAGATTCTCTCTGCAGGGGAAGAAACCACATTCAGGAAATAAGGCCCATGGCTGCCCCTCTCAACACACACACAAACACACACAAACACACTGGTACACACATATTTGTAGTGAATTACAGGGTTGCTTGGGGGACATCTGAGTGTGAGAACACTTGAAAGGAAGACCAAATGTGGGAGAGTCACTTGTTAGTTTCAATTCTGCCTATAAATTGTGTTTCAAAGGGAAGAACAACAAAAATTAGCATTTAGTAATACAGTTGCTTAGTGATAAATCATTAAAATCAACATGAAATCGATTTGAACATATTTGCTTGCTTGATTGTTATTCTAAAGACAAAACTCTGTTTTCATGATCTGTCATCAAGATGAAAAAGAATGAATAACTACAGTAAATGCAAATAGATGAAACAAATGCTTCTCTGCCTCGTAAGTTTACTCTTCTGATGATGTAACCAAGGTCACATGGGCGGGGAAATGTAATATGAACCAATAGCATAACAGCTCACTTTTCACAAATCAGACAAACATTGATGTCGAGTTCTTTGAGATCAGCTGAAGAGGAACAGAAAGTTCTCCGTTCAGCAAAGGGTTCTGACACGGTTCTAATGTCACCTGACCCTAAAGATCACGGAAAACAGCTACATGATTCTTCCAGCCTGACCCAGAGTTTTAGGAACACATGAATGAGCTCCAATACAGAGGAAGAAACAACAGGGTAATTACTCAACACAGACTAAATGGCACACACCAATTTAAGAGCCAACAAGGGGCTTAGTTGGGGAGGGACGTTTTGGGTCCCTATGTAGCGCACACTCAACGGGAGGTGACTCTCCAGGAAGGCAAAAGAAGCAATTGGACATGCAAGTGAAAGTGAACCATCAGAGACACAAATGATGGGGGCGTGGAGGAGACTGAAAGCCTGCTGCACAAAGTGACCAATCACAGGACAGGAAAAGGAAGTGAATGGGTTCATGGAGGTAAGAGGGGCTCAAAGGAAGGGGAACTTCTGAAGGGACTCGCAAACACAAAACAGCCCCCTGAAAGTCTCAAAAGACACATCAAACAGAACCTTACAGCCCGCTCAGCAGGGACGGGGTGTTTGTAAAAGAGAGAGAAGAAGGGAAGAGAGATGAGTGGGGGGGTCTGTTTGCCATGAGTCCTTCTATTGCTGTGGAATGCATAGCTTGACTTTTAATCGTCTGGATGTGTGCAGTCCACTTTAATGAGTAAAAAAAGAATTTGGCAAATACAGGGCACTTAACATTCAAAACAAGTCTCATTAATGAAGTATATATACAAACACACACACAGCCAGTAACCTGAAGACAGTCCTGCAAGCAGTGAGAGCAGGAGAAACACAGAGACTGACAGTGAGAGAGAGAGAGAGAGAGAGAGAGAGCAGGAGAAACAGAGAGACTGACAGTGAGAGAGAGAGAGAGAGCAGGAGAAACACAGAGACTGACAGTGAGAGAGAGAGAGAGCAGGAGAAACACAGAGACTGACAGTGAGAGAGAGAGAGAGAGCAGGAGAAACACAGAGACTGACAGTGAGAGAGAGAGAGAGAGCAGGAGAAACACAGAGACTGACAGTGAGAGAGAGAGAGAGCAGGAGAAACAGAGACTGACAGTGAGAGAGAGAGAGCAGGAGAAACACAGAGACTGACAGTGAGAGAGAGAGAGAGAGAGAGCAGGAGAAACACAGAGACTGACAGTGAGAGAGAGAGAGAGCAGGAGAAACAGAGACTGACAGTGAGAGAGAGAGCAGGAGAAACACAGAGACTGACAGTGAGAGAGAGAGCAGGAGAAACACAGAGACTGACAGTGAGAGAGAGAGAGAGAGCAGGAGAAACACAGAGACTGACAGTGAGAGAGAGAGAGAGCAGGAGAAACACAGAGACTGACAGTGAGAGAGAGAGAGAGCAGGAGAAACACAGAGGCTGACAGTGAGAGAGAGAGAGAGCAGGAGAAACACAGAGGCTGACAGTGAGAGAGAGAGACAGAGAAACACAGAGCAGGAGAAACACAGAGACTGACAGTAGAGAGAGAGCAGGAGAAACACAGAGCTGACAGAGCTAGAGAGAGAGAGAGAGCAGGAGAAACACAGAGACTGACAGTGAGAGAGAGAGAGAGCAGGAGAAACACAGAGACTGACAGTGAGAGAGAGAGAGCAGGAGAAACACAGAGACTGACAGTGAGAGAGAGAGAGAGCAGGAGAAACACAGAGACTGACAGTGAGAGAGAGAGAGCAGGAGAAACACAGAGACTGACAGTGAGAGAGAGAGAGAGAGCAGGAGAAACACAGAGACTGACAGTGAGAGAGAGAGAGCAGGAGAAACACAGAGACTGACAGTGAGAGAGAGAGAGCAGGAGAAACACAGAGACTGACAGTGAGAGAGAGAGAGCAGGAGAAACAGAGAGGCTGACAGTGGGAGAGGGTAAGAGGTTAGTGAAGTGATTCATTTGTATTACTGCGGCTGCCCTATGGGCAAAGACGCAACGGCAAATTATTTCTGAAACAAACTGGAGGATCATCAGAGCTATTACCTGCTCTGGCCGAAAGGCATGTGTGTGTGTGTGTGTGTGTGTGTGTGTGTGTGTGCTTGAGAAATTGTGAGGATCTTTTTCTGTCCAGCTTCAAAAGAGCAAAGAGAGATCGAGAGAGAAAGGAAACGACAGATTAGACACATCAGAAGAAACATCAGATATGTATAAATATAGATAGAGATATACATATTTACTTAAACCGCTAATTCTACACCAGAGCTATACAAGAATGTTTCAGAGAGCTACGACAGATTTTACTTTGCTTTGTTAAAACTATAAAACAGAACAATGACAGCTTTAAAATATTATGGCTATATGAGAAAGCAAACAATAACCTAAATAATAAATAAAATAACATAATAAAATAATAGAAAACATCATCTGTATTATTTAATGGACTTATTATTTTAAGTAATTAAAATGTTTTTGCCACAGAGTAAATGTTGATAATGCTAAAGTCTACTGAGTATGAGTTAAAGGAACACGTGTGATCTGGGGTCAAACACAGTTGGGAAACGCTGCTGTAAACCTCCTGTAGCTCTACTATTAGTCCCGGATAACATAATGTATCTGTAACCGTACACATTTATGCTAGGACGATTATTTATCTCTGTACGTGTTTGCGCATAAACCACCCTGTCCCACCAACAGCTGAAAATTATGTCAGCTTTGTGGCACATGCGTGCCAGACAATTAGAGCAACCATGAAAACACACACAACTGCCAACATCTAATTTAAGCTCTAAATGCCCTCAGACGAACCCCCCTCCCTCCCCTGAGCAAGATTTATGGCCACGCAAGAATTCATGACAAAACTGTGTAAATCTATCATAAATCTATCAATCTGTTTAACAGATTACCCAGAGAGCTCCGTGATCGATTGAAGCTACTCAATAATTAAAAGAATATTTGTAATTATGGCTGGAAACACAGAACTTACAGCAGGTGAAACGCATGAACTTCTCGTGTCAGCGACAGACAGAGCTCACATTTAACAGTAAGGGAAAAATAAAAATGAAATAGATGAAGAGAGACAAAATAGCTACTATTAAAATATAACAATTAAGGTTAATGGAAGGTTCTGACTTTAAACTTAGATTTAATGAAACTGTAAAAAAACCCTGCATATTCTGTATTACAGTACTGAGATGTTACAGAACATGTGCTTTGCTTTGTGTGTACGGTAAGTAAATGTAATCAATAAAAATATAACTATGGTAATAAGTAAAATACATTTGCCCATTCAGCAAACACTTTTATCCAAAGCAACTTGGATAGCATTCAAGCTATACATTTGATCCATACATGTGATCCCTGGGATCAAACCCACAACCTTTTGCTCTGCCAACGCAATGCTCTACCAGTTAAGCTACAGGAACACAAGAAATACATATTTAAGTAACCTAACAGTCTTAAATATGTGGTTATGTTGGTAAAGGTGGAGGGGGTAAACTTATGCTCCTACAGTGTTAGAGAAAACGCAGACACCAAAGAGTCTGTGTGTTGAGCTCAAGGGAAGGCACAGTTTAAATTAGTCATCTGGGCTATAAATGAGGTCAAAAAACATGGAGACTGTCATTGTCGCTCAGCTGTTATTTTCACTTCTGTGACAGAGAGAGTTCAATCAATCTTGTGTGACCACACCAGAGTAAAATGAGCTTCATTACTCATCTCACTGATGTCAAAGACATGTAATTGACAGCCTCTGTTTAAACCAGTATGAGAATGACCAACACGAACAGAAACAAACTCTGAAAGCGTGACTCAAGTGTGACCCTGTCCGCTGTCCTTACACTGACCAGCGCTGCTCAACACAAAGCTTGAAACAAACAAACTAAACTTTTTTTTAACTGAATCGCATTTCTTTGTTCTTAAAGTCAAATGACTTAAACAACAACAACTTTACAACAGGGATGGGAAACCTTGTGTCCAGTGTCCTGCAGAGTTTAGCTCTAACCCTGATAAAACTCACCTGCTTGTATTCTTCTAGTAAGAACTTGATTAGCTGGTTTAGGTGAGTTTAATCAGAAAACTTGCCCTCCAAAAGCAAGGTTCCCCAACCCTGCATTACAATCTGGGTCCATTTCTTAACATTAGTTAGTAGCTAACATGACCTACTGTAATAATAGACGATATATTTTCACAACATTTATGTTAATGTTAATGCAGATACAGTTGTTTGTTCACATTAATTTATTGTGCATTAACTGCTGTTAACAGAAACATTTGTTTTTAGAAATGAATTAGTAAATGTTGAGATTAACATTGAATCATTTTAATAAATGCTGTTGAAGTATTCTTTATTGTTATTCTTTATTTGTGTTGACTGAGATAGTTAACTAATGTTAACAAATGAAACCTAAGAAATGAAAATTTTCATTTATGGGTGTACTGTCCCTTTAAGTTCCTAAGCAATCCAATTATGCCAGTAATTATTGTCACACTGCCGAGAAAATAAACGAATGCTGGAGAACATGTGGAATCTCAATACACACCATGTTTCAACATCATTCTTTGGCTAAGGAAAATCAGTTATGACGGTAATGAGATTTTCAGTTTCGTCCAAACGGGTGAACGAGAGAGAGAGAGGAGGAGAAATGGAAGATGCCGCGAAGCATCAGAATCTCCTGACAATGAAAAACATTCTCTCCTCCGGCAGTGAGCCGCTTCTGACGACTGAAGTGTGAGGAGAGATATCAGCATCAATAATCTTTCATCAAGTCAAAAGCGCTCGGCTGCAGCCCGCCAACCACTCGATAGATAACTGAGAGACATTACTTGACACTGAGAGAGAAAGAGAAAGAGAGAGAGAAAGAGAGAGAGAGAGAGAGAGAGACGATGCACCTCGGGTGGTGAGCAGATCGAAAGGGTTATCTCCTCTTACATGCTATCTATACCACGCACACTTTTGTAGGGCGCTTGTTACATCTTTCTTTGCGTGCTCCACCAGGGAAATCCTGGTTATGCTTGGAAATGTCTCGGTAACTATGAAGGATACTATGTCTTAACATCGTAAACAGATGCTGTAGTATTTAAACAAAGGTCAATGTATGCATGTGTAATTTTTTCACTGTCAAATTACTATTTAAATTATTCAATTTAATTATATTAAGTTAATTTTTTTTTGATGAATAGAGACTGAAAGTAAGCCATTTATTAACACTTTTTTAAAATCAAACCGTATACTCTTTTACGATAGGATAGCAGTATGTAAAAATGGTAAAGAATTACGTTCTTTTCTATTATAGTATAGAATTTACATTGTCTAAACAAAATGAGTGGCGCTGGGGGTTGCTAAGGAGTTGCTAAGGTGCCCTTAGCAGAGTGTGTTGCCATGTGGTTGCTAGGTGACTTCAACAGTTCCCTCTCCCAAATCTCTGATATTCCAGATGTATGTTGCCTGACATGTTTCCTGCCAAATTTTAACACTCAGGTTTATTGGTTTGGGGGAAAAAAAAACAAAAACTCTAGCAACCCAATCAGTCTGGGCCAAAATGTCTATATACCTCTTATTAACATGCAGGTCTCACATACTTTTCCATCAACATACACTGTAACTCTCCAACCTGATCAAGTGAACAAAGGTAAGCCATACTGGTCAGCAGCTAATAGAACTAGCATTAAAATAAACCCGCCAATATGATGCATTAAAATAAACCCTCCAAAATGATGCATTAAAACAAAGTGCAGGCTGGGAGATGTCAAGATGTCGGAGTGGATTTATACCCTCAAGGAGTGACTGATACACCCCAACCTCCCCCCTGAGTGATGGATAGCTGTCAGAGCCACTGAGGGCTCTCGGTTTAGCCCCGGGGGTGTGGCATGGGACTGTAATGGTGCTCTTAATTGCCACCAAAAACACCCTTTTCTCCAGGTCATTAGACAGATTGGGAATATGAGCGTGTGTGTCGGGGAAACACCTGGAGACATCGCCTGGAACCAGACCAGGTGAGCAGCTTCAGACAATAGTCTATAGATCCTATTTACTGCAGACATTATCTCCCGAAACATCTCTCATCTTCTTCAAAAAGCACTAATGGAGCAAAGATTGGATGAGAAATCTGTCACCATCAGGTCATTGATCAAACTCCTGAGACTGGAGACAGAGCTCGCATGAATATTCTTGGCTTCCACACACTGAACAAAGTCCAGTTTACACTCTCGTCTACAGTGATAAATAAAGCTGCCATTTTCCATATGATTACACAGCTTCCTCTGCCCATTTCTATCTGCACACCTTCTAAAGAACCAGTTTCACAGATACATATGTTAAAAAAACAGTTTTTGCTAAAAACATAACTTGTGTTGCTCCAAATGCATGACTCTGTTCTCTGCACAGAACACAAAACAAGAAATGATGAAGTGTGAACTGGTTATTTTTTCATGCAGTTACAGTGACTGTTTACTGAGGCTGTCATTTAGTTTTTTAGACATTGTATTAAAGTTATTACTTTGCTATAAGAACATTTAATCAAATTTTTTTCTGTAATGTTTTTGAAACGTTCCACTAACTACTTAAGAATACAGTATAATATATAACATTAAAAAAAGATCTACTAACGTTATATACTGTGAGAATGTTCCCTGTTAGCTGAGAAACCAATCACAATGACTTGTTCTCAATGTTATGATGTCAGGTGAATGTGTGATTAGTCTCACCTTGTGCTGTCCACTCCAGGTTTAGTGTAGCCATCCACACAGCCCTCCCACACGCTGTTGGCCATGGCGTTACCAATGGCCGTCATCACCATGCTGAGCTCCACCGGCCAGTCGTCCAGGTCCAGAGACCGGACACGAGACAGATGGGTGCCGAGATTTCGGTGTATACCCGAGCACTCGATACAGATCAGAGCGCCAAGGTTCAGACTGGCCCAGTCCGGATCTGAGGGTCACATACGGTTCCAGATCAAAACAGAATTTATCTTATTCAAAATTTGATATGCTAATCAGCTTATGCTAATGTGGTCTCATGGGTAATATTTGGCAAAAAACAACTTGTTTCATAGTATCTAACCATTTAGATATCTTCACATTTAGAAGTTTTTGAGTACACTGGAGGGGCTTCACTTACTTGGGGCATCACAGTCAGCACAGAAGCTGTTGCCCCTCACATTCCTGATGGACTGGATGGTCAATGCGTCGCTCTGGCTTCCTAATCGAGACTAAAATAAGACACAGTAACTTAGACGTCATGTTGCAGAAAAGCAGGAAGGTATGTTTATGTGTACATAAAAAGTCAACAGTGTCTCTGAGACCAGAAAGCTTTCCCATGATGCACTGCTTCTCTCTTCCAACCACAATCGCTAATATATACTTTTATATAATATACTATTATATATGCATTTATATAATATACTATTATATATGCATTTATATAATATACTATTATATATGCATTTATATAATATATATACATTCTATATATACATGTACTACACACACACATATATACTTTGTATTATATGTATATGCAAGTACATATGTATGTATATATACGCCTCTCATACCTTGTTCTTGCTGCTCTCACAGGACTGCAGACTGGCAAATATCTGGCTCTCAATGGCCTGCACCCAAAGTTCTCTTTCATCATACGTGGACGCCTCAAAATGCCACATCTGGCCAGTGAGAGACACAATGATAAACTCGAAGGACTCTTCTTGCTCTGAAATACACACAGAAGGGAGACAGGTTTAAATACAATCATCTTTCTACCTTAAGACTGACACTGTTGCATTGAAATCACTAGCACGCTATGCATCAACAAAGCACAACAAGTGCCCTGTTATGTGTCTGTCCACACTGAGTGAAAATGCTCTGATGCAGCATAATTACAGCCAATCAGAACACATTTGATATTCTGGACCAAATTTGGACCAATGAGATGTTGCTGTGGGCAGGGCTACCCAACCCAAAGCCACAGAAATGGAAACCAAGTGCCCAATTACCATTGAACAGATTTACATAAAGGAATTTCCATAATAAAAACTGAAGGTTGAAAATGCAAATGACCAAAGCCCAAGTGCATTATGGGTAACTATGATTAGTGTCAGTGGCTGTTGTTCATCAGCATCGTAAAATCCAAGTGATTAAAAAGGTAAATACATCCATTAGAGTATTTATCTCATTACCAGCGACGACTCATTATTATTTCAGCTGCCTAAATACAATATAATGTGGGTTAATCATTCTGGTCACAGTAATTTCCGCACTGCAGAAAAACGTGTGAGCACGAGCAACGTTTCTGTGGAGCTCAAATGGGGGCGAGAGGTGAAAAACAGACCATTTCTGTAATTTGCTCAGCATTCGTTTCAAAACCATGATTACTTTGAAATGTATGCGGCGATGATTACACACAAGAGCATTATGGGGCGTAACGGAGATGTAGCTACATGAAGTTCATATGTTCAATCACCAGTTGTTTTCTAGAGAAAGGCTGTTTGTTTAAAAAAAATAATTGCAACATAACACCATTTATTCAAACCCAGTGTAAATGATCATTACGGTATTAAAGGCAGAGTAGGCGATGTTTTTCAGAAACATTTCTTTGTTATGCTGGTTAAAAGTCTTTACATCCTGAGGGCTATAAGTATATATATATATATATAAGCATATGTCTTCTGGGAAAGGCGCAGGACCATAAAATGTTCGTCTAATCATCGCATTCGATGCAAGCGCAATGATTGGATGTCCTACTTGCCTGTCAAATGTATCGACCTTGATTGAGCTGCAACTAGAGCAAATATTCTCTACCTTTCATACCAGCTAACAGGTAATGTTCTCAAAACGTTGGCTAAAACTATCAGCAAGTTTTCTCAAGGTTCTCAAATAACATTCTTGTAGTCACATTAGTTCAACTTTAAGGTTATATCTATATATCAAAAAACATTATTCCTAATGTGTTAGTTGTACGTTGATAAAAGTAATGTCTAAAAAACTGGCCATTTTGAATGGTCCTAAAACATTCAAAACAACTTGTTTAACCTTTTTGTTATCTATACATTAGGAAAACGCTCTTACAAACTGAAATTGTTAGCTGGGATAGCACTTAGCTCTAAATCAAGTAGGGTTTAAAAGCAGAGGTTTATATGTAATGCAAAATATATCTGTAGTTTATTAGAAAACTGTAGATTACAGATGCAGAATCATCTGTAATCAATAATCCCCATATGATGAGCGCTCAACAAATGCATGTCATTGTAAAGACTCTCTTTCACTTTGGCCTCCAGCTAAAGGCAACAATCCAATTAGGTCTGACACCCTCCTCAATTACCCGATTTATTCATGGGACTGACTCCAGGTCAGAGATCAATACAGAACCAGCAGCTTTGTGTCTAAATCAAGACTGAGAGGTGAAAGTCTTCCACCCCGTTTCTCTCTCTTCTTTGTTTACATTTCATGCCTGTTTTTGCTGAAAATGAAATTTAAATAAAAGCCATCCCTTAACGAAAGTAAAATCACAGATGAGATCTCAGTTATTGCTCCTACCCAGATAACCATTTCAGGTTGTGGGAATGTTTCTGTAACAAGTATCAAAAACGTTCAAAATGTTATTTTGAAAGTTTTAAGAACGTTCGAAACATCCAGTTTTTTAGACGTTGTATTAACATTATTGCTTGGTTACAAGAACATTATTCAAACTTTTTATAATTCTGTACAATTTTTAAAACATTCCACTAACTACTTTTGATATATATCGTTTTTAATCGCATTGAGAGAATGTTGGCCAAATGAAAGTCTCCTGTGTCTCATATATTTCTCCTGAGAAAAAGGCTCACAGATCTCACAAATGTTTCAGAAGAGATCTCAACAGTCACAAACTGAGCTCTGATTTGCCAAGTCTACAATCAAAAGTCAAATTATTTAAGATTTTAATATGAGCTCAAACATCTCATCAAATTTACCCAAATCCAGATTATTTTACCTACGATCTACATTAATTTTAGCGGTTGCTAAAGTATTGTTATTAAAGCAACTTTAGGAGAATCAACCGAGACAAAGTTTATGCTTAAGTGAAACAGCTGAGATCTCCATCAGATCTCATGTGCTTTGAAAGAGCAACCTTGGAGAAAAAACAAAAACCTGGATGTGGGCCGGATGTGCAAAAGTAGGTCACTAGAAAGCAAATCAAACATTTTTATTGTTTAAAGATGTTAAAATCTTTGTATAAACAAATAAAGCACTCTTAACATTTAATTATATTCTGTATTTTGTTATAACATCTCCCATTGTTAGAAAGTTATGTCGTTTATTAGATTTCAGTACGGCATACCGACAATAGCTTGTATTTGGGAAACATTTTGGGTGTTGTAATACTGTAGTTTCTCCCCTGTCTGCTATTATGAACACAACATAATTGTCTAACATTATTCTGTCCAATGATTACACACCTCTGCATCTCATCACAGACAATTACTCTGTTGACTGGCCATCTGATAAATTAGCCATTATAACAAGCAATTTCAATATGAAAATGTATAAAAAACTATGTTTCTGATATCAGCCACTTGGAAATTAACACAGAAAATGATTTCCAAGCCAAACTGTTAGGTAGCACACAAAGCAACAGTAATCATTGAGGATTTATTTGGGTTGTTTTTTTTTTCCACTGGTATGTTTTTTCTTCTCACAACACAAAAAATGAAATTCCCCTTACAGAAAAGACACATGAATTTCACATGTGCAAAAACACGCGATCACAAGTGACAAACATGTCACCACGTTTCACATGTGATTCCATGATGGGAACATGGGTTTCCGATGGGAATTGACATGGGATTCACATGAAAATGTTCTAAAACCGACATTTCACACCTGATCACATTTCTGCACATGTGAATTCACATGTGAATTAATGTGGCTTTTTTTTAATACGAACTGAACAGCAGAGAACGGCAGCAAACTCAGCATACATGAAAATACTGTTCAATACTGTTAAAAAATATCCCAGGATGCACTTCATGAAGTCAGTTGAGAGTGTGCAGAGATGTAATCTGGACACAGTGCTGGAAGTTCAGGTCTAATCCAAAAAAAAAAAGCAGAAATGCACTTCATTATAAGAAAATCACCTCTAAAAACGGCCCAAATACTCTGAGGTCTGTTAAAATAAAAGGTGCAGTAAACAGCATTAGCACAAACTCCAAATCAGCAACTAGTGCAGAGAAATTAGCAGTAATGAGAATGTAGAGCCGAGTTCAGCTTGACTAAATCCAGTTAAAATCCAATCTGAGAGACTCGTGGCAGAGAGGCCAGATACAACGTACCTTAATTAATATGCTACAATAAAAAGAACCATCCCAGCTAACAGGGAACATTCTCAGAACATTGGCTATCACTCTCTAAAAGTTCTCTCCACATTATCCAAAACGTTCTTGCAGTAACATTAGTAGAACGTTTTTACCATCATATATTAAAAATGTTATTCTGTTGTTGTTGTGGAATGGTTTAAAAATTGTTACAGAAAAAGTGTGAATAAAGTTTGTATGACGTGGACATTTTGAATGTTACTAGAACTTTCATAATAACATTTTTAATGTTTTTGTTACATTTACATTTAGCAGATGCTTTTATCCAAAGAGACTTACAAGGTGAAGAAAACAATGAAGCAATACATCATAAGGAGATTGTGATTTATAACTTAATAGAAACGTTAGGGAAATGTTCTTACAACCTTAAATTGCTAGCTGGGATAACAGCAAGCGTCAAACTCTCTGTCTGGTTATTCAGATCTTTTCCTCATGTTTCCTTACGTGCTGCATTTACACACACTGGCCCAAAAAGGTTATTTTGTGGTTTTAACAGAATGCTTGTGCAACATAAATGTTATAATTACCTGTGAGAGCTCTAGATGTTTCCACCGCCTTGATTTCATTTGATGAATCACAGAGGCAAACAGGAAGTGGTCATAATCACGTTTTCATTGTGAATGTTTAATCATAAAATACACGATAAAGCAACGACTACACACATCATGTGTCTTCACTACTTTGTCTTGTACTGGTGCTATAAAGCTTCTTGTTTTGGAAAGTGAAGAAAAAAAATTATTGCCCAATGTTCTTCTGACCAAAATCCCTTGAATGTTACAACTATATATATTTTTAAATCATAATTAATCCTAATATCATAATTAGGTTTTCCACACTTATAAGATACGGTCCTCCCTTCAGAGCGCTCTCCAAAGCCACACCTCCTTCAACACATGAATGTATACATAGTCTGACAGGCAAGTAGGACATCCAATCATTGCGTTCGGAGCGAATATATATTTATATATAAAGAAGATATATATTTATATAAATATAGACCACTTTACTTTTTTGTTTTAGTGATTGTTACCAGGACGTGAAGAGACTTTTAATGAGGATTTAAAGCTACAAATGAAAGACCATCTACTTCAAATGTTCTTCTTAATTTGAACAATCTGTGCTAACTTTGAGAAATAGGAAACACTATTCACAAAGTCTAAATAGCTATTTGGTTGATGGTTATTATTAACCAATGGTCTGCATGGACTAAGTGACGTCAGCCACAGAACAAAGAAGATATTATTGAAAACACTTGAATCTAATCCTGAAATATGACATGACAAGTGGAAGGAAACAGAAGAACATTAGTAAACAGAGGAACAGTGATTAGAGACAGAGAGAAACCAAACGTCTCAAACATTTGTTCTAGCGAATCACATCTAATGGAGGCAGATGCTTCTTCTCCAAACAGCCTCTGGGTCAGATGCCGGTTCCAGTACCACATCTGGACCTGAGAGCGCGACCCGATTGCTATTCTGTCAGAGACTGCGGGCCACACAACGGCAGATCCATCAACTCACGGCCGCGAGGGTCCGAGTGAATGTGTGTGTCATTTTACCAACCTCTAAAGGTGACAACCACAATCTCCAATCCAACACATGCATGCTAGAACTCCGGTCCGGTTCTATAGAGATGCTAGCTGGTGTGTAAGAATTACCGGGCAGCTGGGAGGAACCAGCCCAGCCTGTGCCATCTGTAAATGTCAGCACAGGCGTTTGCTCATTTTACACATCATTAAAGGCAATATTCCTAACCTGTATTAGAGCAATCAGCACGCGCCCATTACTGACAGGGGCCCGGGGGGATACGGGGGCCAAACGCAGAGAAGAGACTGCATTCACATCACACACACAAACACACAGTGTAAACAATAACACCCGTTACACACACACACACACACACACACAGTGTAAACAATAACACCCGTTACACACACACACACACACAGTGTAAACAATAACACCCGT
This sequence comes from Chromobotia macracanthus, assembly GCA_036877525.1. Lineage (NCBI taxonomy): Eukaryota > Metazoa > Chordata > Actinopteri > Cypriniformes > Botiidae > Chromobotia > Chromobotia macracanthus. The sequence continues at coordinate 3,459,205 of JAZGTH010000085.1, forward strand.
TACACACACACACACACACACACACACACACACACACACACACAGTGTAAACAATCACACACACATGTAAACAATAACACACACACACACACACACACAGTGTAAACAATAACACCCGTACACACACACACAACACACCACACACACACACACACACACACACACACACACACACACACACACACACACACAGTGTAAACAATAACACCCGTTACACACACACACACACACACACAGGTCTATGCTTTGTGGGGACTTTCCATAGACAACATTCATTTTTTTACTGTACAACCTGAATATTCTACCACCTAATCTGCACCCCAAACCTAGCCCTAACAAAAACCTTTTTGCATTTTTACATTTTCAAATGTAGGTGTGTGTGTGGCTTAACATTGTTGTGGGGACATTTGGTTACACTGATAAAATATACAGTATAGCTTGAATGCACTGTCGCTTTGGAGAAAAGCATCTATTGAAAGTGACATATTTGTCAAATATGGTAACCCGTATTTGAAATGTGACCTCTGCATTTAACCATCACTGGTGAGGAGTGAACACACACTGAAAGTCATGAACACACACACACCTGGAGCAGCACACTACTGTACCGGGGAGCAATTGGGGGCTTAGGTGCCTTGAATCGAACCAGCAACTTTCTAATCACAAGCCCGACTTACTAACCAGTAAGCCACAACTGCCCCTACCAAAGCTACCAAATGAATAAATGTAAACTCTGAAAACTATATGCAGAAATGCAGGTGGACTCCATGGAGATGAATGAAACTCCAGACTGGCAGAGCAGGTCACTCCAGTGTTTGTTTAATGTGAACAGAGGTACTGAAGTGAAGGTGTTTCCTCTAACAGAGACGTTACAGCACCTGCCACTCGATCTGCCTCAACCTTACAACATCTGAGAACTTCATTACACTGAAGAACTTTCAGCAGGGAATGAGAGAAACTGCAGTTGTGTGTAAAGGGAGACATGGCGTGTAAACCTACCAGCCCGTTTTCTGTAGGATTAACCCTAAAGCTGCAATACATCACTTTTTTGGGTTATTATATCTATTATTATTGTGTTTTGTTGTTAACGGTATTGTTAACAACAATAAAACAACAACTGACACCATCTATATAACTCAAATTTTTACTATAAATCTATCAAGTAAAATGCAACAGAACTCTTTTTCAAAAGAATCTGTGAAAACATCAACGTATTTGTGAATCTGTGCGGCAAACATGCTCCCAACATCACCAGAGGTCCACAGACAGATTCGCTCAAGGAGCAAAACCAAAAAAAGTTGCCTCACCTTCTTACACTGCGACAACACATTTGATTTATAACGCTTCACAACAGCTAAAATTCGATTTCTGCCAGCATTCGGGGCTTTTGATTGCTTCGTAAATGAGATAAACTGATAGCAATTTATTCAAGGATCCAACCAGCCCCCGAAACCCCCTCCCCATGCTTCCGTCTTCAGCCGACTCTACTCGCTTCATGTGACTGATTCTCGTACTTAAGCAATATGTCTGTATTCTGCATGCGCTCACCAGATCAGACAAGCACACATTATTAGAACCTTTCAGACTGTCGAGACGCACGGACGGAAATTCGAACGAAATCCTGTTCGCGCACACACATCCTCTCCCATTTGAACGCCACTTCCTGTGTCGGCTCTGTTATCCCGCCAGATGACCGAGCCGGACATAAAAAAATCAGAGGCTAGAGCTTGTATTCTTGAGAAACTGTCAATTATTCCACGCGTAATGAAACAGAACGTCTTTAACTCGTTGCTTGATCTAGGGAATAGGGAACATCAGAGTCTGTGATCCCCTGAGCTCGTAATGTCACACATCAGTCATTCTTACCCTCTTAATGGTAATAAAATAACCACAATGCTGCTACTGGTTCACTGAAGCTATTTTACCAGCTGTAAAAGCACAATTAAACTCAAGTCTAGTAGTCACCAGGTCTGTGGTGTAAATGTGAAAAGATCTACAGGACAACTGAAGAAAAGTGAATGTCTTTTCTGTGAAAATGAAATGTAAAAATGACTGCTCGACCCTAATAATTTCTCTGTTAAAATTAGACATCCTAGCCTGTATACCACCTACAAACATTTTTATTGCCCTTTATTGTTAGTGATTGGCCGTGTATGTTTGTGTGCAGCTCCAGCTAACACTTTTAGGTTGTAAGAACGTTTCTCCAACATTTCAAAGTAAGAAAAACATCAAATGTTCTAGGAACGTTCAAGATGTCCAATTTTTTAGACGCTGTATTAATGATATTACTAGGTTTAGAGAGCGTTATTCAAATATGTATAATGTTTTTAAGACATTCTACTAACAACTTATATTCTACTAATAACCTATATATATATTATATTATATATTATTATTTATTAATATTATATTATATTATATATATTATATATTATATAAATTATGAAATATAACGTTAAAAAAGCTTTACTAGCATTACTGCAAGAATGTTTTTTGATAACTTTAAGAGAACTTTTTGAGAATGTTAGACAACATTCTCAGAACCTTCCCTGTTAGCTGAGCCTTTAAACCGGAACATTAGCGTTGCGACAAAATTACCATTCCAAAAGCGAGCGAATACATTTAGGGAACACCTGTGACGACGTTATTAATGGACAGAGATCATCTAGTTGATGGATATTATCTATTGGCAACAGAACAGCCCCAGGAAAAGGCTTTTGTTTTCTCAATAACACCCAATTAGGGTGTTATTATCTTTATTTGTCTTTGGGACAGGCAATAAAACCAATGCTAATGCATTTCTGACACATCATCTCTGTCACCAAAGACATGGAGAACAACGACTCAAATGAATGCGTGTCAGAAAGATGGAAAACTTATTTCATTCAACATCTGATGAAGCTGAGAAGCTACAGCCGGTTTTTAAAGAATTCACACTTATTTCTGCAGCACATACAGCCTGTATGGTGTATATGAACAGAATACAGGAATTGTATTCTGGAATTCTGTTACAATTCCAGAACACTGGAATTGCATTTGGGATGTATAGCACACACTCTACCTTCATTCCCTGCAGAAAGCCCATCTGGTTTGGTGATACCCGTGCTCTTTTTCCGTCTGTGTTTTTTGCGGTTGGCATGAGGCGACGGCGGAGGCTCAAGTTTGGGACTGGTGGCGCTGCTCATGCCAGAGGCGGAGCTTAGAGGATCTGTCGTCCCATTGGCTGGAGGAGGACAAGCAGAAAGAGATCAACCCATGTCTCAATGGTATCTTTACAATGCATAACATGACTCATAAATTTAGTTGAAATAATGTATTGACGCTTGTTTTAAGGTAGATTAAATATCCTCTAGGTAAAAATGTTAACCAGCATGTTCATTTGACAGAGCTCAAAACTCTTGAAAACTCACCCTAATTATTCACACAAATTTTCTTACAAACCTGAGTAAAAAATTTCATTTTCATTTGTAATTACACTGAGCTATTTTGATTCATAATTTATATTAATGTTTGTTTTCAACATTTCTTTCTTCATCTACGATCACATATGTATTGAGATTTTCTGTCAGTGCATTCTGGGATATGTATTCTTCTAGATGATGTCGCTTTATATTAGGCAGCATAATTAAGCTTTTTGCATCCACATGTTATCTTTAAAACGTCACCTCTGTAAGATTTTGGAACCCAGTAATGTTACCTACGTTCTCCACCTTTCACAGGATGTTGAAAAGTGAAGATCTATGACCTCTTGGAAAAACAAGAGATGGACCACATCTCCGTTTCACCTCTATTAGCTTGACGAGATGGGAAGACCTGCACGCGGGTAACAAATGATGATTTGGTCTCGCCCGAGGACCGGCGCTCTAATGGTAGATGCCATGCGAGCAACCAAGCACAAAACAGGCTGGGTTTGGTGTAAGGTGATTTTATATAAGTGATATTAACCTGCCGCTCTGTGCCAGTGTGTCTACGAAGGGGTGAGACGGTAAGAAAAGGGGGTGTCAGTGGGGAAGCTGCGACCATCTTTCTGAGTGTGACACTTCGACATCATTTTCGGGGTCCCTCAGGACACTATTACCCACAACCCCCCGACCAGCCCAGGGGCAGAAGGCCCCGGCAAAGTGGACCCCCTATGTGAGCGGCCCTCAGAAACACACTCACACACGCACAGAGTGTCAGATGTGGGCAGACTTCTTCATTGTCTTGGCATCAAAAGCTCATTGTAGTGTTACAAACTCCATTCATCTCCGCAGGCCTGGGGTGTATAAGAGTGTGTGTGAGAAAACAGGCGACCGTTAGGGTTTGGGAGTGTCTGGAACCCATGGTGCCAAATAACGCATATTTTAATGGCACAGACAGCCATTAGCCTGCGTAGAACATTAGGCGTAATTCGAGGTTTACCTTGAGGGATCTGAAAACTGGTGTGCTCTTTAAAGACAGCGAGATAGAAGCTAAGCAGGGGGTACAGGAGGATAAACTGCAGTCACGAATACGCCGCAGGCGCTGAGGAGTTAGCGTGGGCTAGCGCTGATGATAATGCTACCTTCAACACGACGGTTCCCCTTCGATGTTTCCTCGCGACCAATAACGCTTGATCTGAACTGACGTCACATGTTGTTTTATTGATAAGACGTGGTTAATAATTATGATTTAGGCATTTAATACGAACAGCTTGATAATAAATAAATGATGAGGCGGAGGATTACTCGCACGCGCTGTGGGATTTGAGCTTAATTACACATGGCAAGAGACAAATTAGAGGCTTTAACAATTAGCCTCGTTTTTTTTTACAATATATTTTGTATTACAATAATTCTCTATCAATATTGTCGATTGAATCTTTATCATAATCGTAACATGACAGATTCATGCTAATGCTAACAGTTATACAGTAATGCTAAAAATAATGTAAATTCATTCATTGATAAAAACAAAAATCACCAAAAATCTACTTTTGTACTCATACACTAAATTGTAAGTTCACAGGTATAAAAGATACAGAAAAATGAGCAAAATGACCAAATTGTGACATAGCAGTATTTAAATCTTTAACGCTAACATCAAAATATTGAACATATTAATCATCAAAACTTGAAACACAATTAAATTGGTGAATGTACATTTGGGTTCAACCCCTAAAATTTAGGTACCTCAAAAAACAGGTACCCAGCTAACAATTGTATGTTTTAAGTAACATGTCCATTAAGTTACAAAAACGTTAAGAATATTATTAAAACTTTTTAAATTCTGTAATGTTTTTAAAACGTTCACCTAGCAACTTAAGAATAACATTTGTGATATATAGATAATGTTAAAAACGTTGTAACTTTTGAAAGATATTAGCCAATGTTGTGAAAACATCTGCTGTTAGCAGGGTACAGGTCTTTAACTGTGCTCATCAACCTGAAGCTCAGATCTGTCCACCCTGACTTCCTGTTTCTCAAGATTACAATATTTACAGTGAGCAGCGTTCACGCACTGCAAAGCAGATATAGTGATATAAGCTCAGTGTAAACGCGGCAGGTTGGCAGTTGATGCTTCATCAAGAACTCGGTGTTAGCCATTGATATTCATGACTGTAAGGGTGTGTTCACCCTCCCTCGCTGCGGAGCTCCCAGCTGCCACACACGTTGTGCACGAGACGCCAACGTCTGTTTCAATTTCTACACTCCTCTTCCCAACAGCCCCCCTGGGACCAATCATTAGCTACAGCAGACAGCTGGGGGTAGAGGGCTTCTTCAGACTACTGTTCATACACACACACACATGCAGAAACACACAAACACACAGATACACACACGCAGATACTCACACACACACAAACAAACATGCAGAAACACACTCACACACACACACACACACACACACACACTCTCACACTCTCACACTCTCACACTCACACAACTCACACACTCACACCTCACACACTCACACACACACACTCACACCTAACACTCCACACCCACACACACCACCACACACTCAACACACTCACTAACACTCACTAAACACACAACAAACACACACACACTCACACACTCACACTCACTCACACACTCACACACTCACACACAAACACCTACTAACTACAACAAACACACTCCTCACCCTCACTAAAACTACACACACACACTACCCTCACCCTAACCTCACACACTACACCTCACACACACTCACTCACACACTCACTCACACACTCACTCACACACTCACTCACTCACACACACACACACACACTCACACACTCACACTCACTCACACACTCACACACACACACACACACACACACACACACACACACACACTCACACTCACTCACACACTCACACACTCACACACTCACACACACACACACACACACTCACTCACACACTCACACACTCACACACTCACACACTCACACACACACTCACACACTCACACACACACTCACACACTCACACACTCACACACACACTCACACACACACACACTCACTCACTCACAAACATGCAGAAACACACACACGCAGAAACACAAACACACAGAAGCTCACACACATGCAAACACACACACACGCAAACACACACACACGCAAACACACACACACGCAAACACACACACACGCAAACACACACACACGCAAAACACACACACACGCAAAACACACACACACGCAAAACACACACACACACACATGCAAACACACACACACACACACATGCAAACACACACTCACACACACGCAGAAACCCTCTCACATGCACACACACACACATATATATATTTTACTACTGAGCATTACAGAACAAACCCATGGGTTGGTATGATACATCAAAAACCGAAATTATTGTGATACCGTATCAAGAATACTTTTAATTTTTTTGATTTTATTATATTGTTATAAATACTGCTCAGATTCACACTAAAAATAAACTATATCATGACAGTTGACTTGAAAGTTTATTAAATGGGAATCTTCGTAAAAGACCTGAAGGTAACTTTACAGGTAACTTTACAAGTAAACTTTGTATAAAGCTTGTGTAAGCTGAAACATGCGAGGTATATGAAGCCATTTACAGTTTAATCTGCGCTTAGCTGGATGTGCTCTTCAGGTAGCAGCAGGAAATAAGGTGGTCAGCTAACCTGCGATTAGCGACCGTTACGTCCCCGCAGGAAGCTGCACTTTACACCGCGGCTCCGGTGACGAGGGCTGGAGGTGAGCACGAGAAGATTGGAGGGTGTGTGCAAAGAACATTAACTCATTTCTTAATAGCTCTCCATTATTTTTTTTCTGTGGCAGTACGTGAGGAGAAACTTTTATGTCGTACGGCAGCTAATTCGAGAGCTACCGGGTACGGACGGTAATTTTTGATGGAGAAGACGACGCCCCCCCCCGAATCCACTCCAACCGCTTGACACGGCAACGAGCGAGCAACCCCCGTCCGTAATCAATGCCAATGGCTGCAATTAAAGATGAAAAAACGTGCAGAACACAATCACCACTTCCTTATTATTGTCAATTAGAGGGCGCTAATCAAGGCTCGGGCAGGCACACGCCGCTGCTCTCTCCGAACGAAATGTCAAACTTCATTACAGCCAAGAGCGGAGAATCAAACTCCTCGTTCCTGCTGCCTCCTCTAGCTCCACAGGGGAGAAATCTTCTCCTCCGCCCCTGAATGACGGCAGACTCCAGATTACAGACCATCTACAGACTACCCAGCTAGCGGGAAACGTCAGAATGTTGGCTAACGTTCATTATACATTATATTATATAGCAAAAATGTTATTCTGAAATTGTTAGTGGAATGTTTTAAAAACGTTACAGAGTTCAAACAGTTTCAATAATGTTCTTTTAACTATTGTTACTTAATGGAAATGTTTAGGATGAAGAAACGTGGAAGAAACGTTTTTACAACCTAGAATTGTTAGCTGGGCAACTAAACGTATTTCTAATATAAATGGGACCTTTACGTAAAGCCATTTTACTGTATTGATAATTGTGAACGTATTTTTGAAAATGGTGCCGATTCTGTTTGTGATGGACGGTTTTTCAGTCTGTGTAAAATTAAACAGTATGACAAAAAAGAGTAGCGTACATTAGAGAGATGCTTTATGTAAGAATATGAATATGATTCCATAACAGATTTACACTGACACGTCATTATTATTATCACACGAGGAATTTTTTACGTGTAAGACAGAAATGTAACCAAGTGAAGAGCAGAGATTTAATCACAAGAAAATCCATTAGCATTCAGAGGCTGTAGCTATCTGAACATCATCTCATCCTGCCTTACAAATGAGAGCAATGCTTAAACAACATGAAAATACTAACTTGGTGGAGATGTCTTTGATTGTTGGAGAATATTAACAATCTATGGCTTCTCATCTGAACTGATCTTCTGGTTGACCTTCAACCCTAGCTGAAGATGTAATCGGCACTGAAACTAATGATTTGGCTAAAACTATTTCACGTCAGTGAAACGTGCAGTGACTCAAATTAAGTTAAACATATTTAAGAATACCTGGAGTGTATGTGTGACGCACGAGAGCCTTAAGATACCAGATTTCCAAAGTTAAAATTTTAACATGACAAATCCACAATGTTCATGTATATACACACTAACTATGAAAATTTTATCGAGTCTGCAAACTATTTTTTGAAATTTGTGTTTGTAGCTGTGATATCTAAACGCAACCGCTGTACAGTGCCTCTGTCAAAAAGTGATGAACTAGTCAACTTCATTAACTGACCAGCCTGTATTTGAAGGACCAGTCCACTATCCTCACACATGTATACCTGAAAGAATATCACAAACACAGGAAGTGTTTAAAAAACAAATTCCAAATAAAACCTCAAAATCTGAAACACAATGAATTAGGTTGGTACACTACAAGCTTTCCTACGAAAGTGCGCTTTCTGATAGGAAACAATCCTCTTTATTATGACCTTTTAAAGCTATAATACTCTCAGCAAATGCAATAACAGAGGCTGATTGTAACAGGTCATAGAGATAATGTGGTTGCCAGATCCTGATACAGCTCAGAGTCTGTGAATATGTGTGCTTGTGTGTGACAATAACTATTGCAGGAAGTAATGAAGTGCTTTGTCTCTCTCTCTCTCTGAAACACACACACACACTCATTCATTCTGTGGCTACGGCCGCTTTGAGTAATTCTGCTTTAGGATGTGGAGCTGATGGATGTAGACAGGGGGGCGATGGCGGAGTGGGGCTGAAATTGATTGTTCGACAAGCGGAGACGAGCAAAAGAAGGGCGAGTGTCGCGCGGCGTCGTGTTCTGTCTGCGACACCACGGGGCCACGCGGCGGGGCCTCCATTTGGCTCGTAAAGAGCGCTCTTTAAACTAGCGGGGCCCCTGGGACCCTAACAGAAGGAGGGGGGGAGGGAGAGAAAAAGAGAGAGAGGGCGAGAGACAGAAACGTACAGAACGAGAAAGTGAGTAGGGGGGGTTTGAAAGCGAGCAGTCGCTAATGAGAATGGTGAGTGCGCGAACATGCATGGAAATGACTGTTATTCTGTTGATGTGCATTTAAGTGCTTTTTTACTGCCAGCCGACAGAAAGAGGGAAATAACCAATGATGAATGTTGTCCCCGTAAAGCATTCATTTTCCGACGCGGGAGGGGAAAAAGAAGTGGCGAAGATGAGAAAAAAATGTGCAGCGTTGTTACGCCCGGCAAATATATTATTTGACTTCACTCAAGTGAACTGACAGGGAGAGAGAGAGAGAGAGAGAGAGAGAGATGAAATGGGCAAGACACAGAGACATTATTTGGTGGGCATTGTTGCCGTGGGTGGCCGTACAAGAGTTGTGATCAAAACCGCAATTACTCAATTATTGTGATTAGTGATTTGCTTTTTAAAAACACTACTATTGACGCCCAAACCAAACAAGCTATTCACATCATGCCTCACTTTCAAACGTTCACCATGGAAACCATCGACTCGGGCAAAATGCAGTGGTTACTATAATAATGGTTGTTGCATTAAATCATAAGAAATTACTACTGGATCTCCTTGAAACAGTGTACATTGACAAACTACGACTATGATTGGTCAATTTCGTGGTACCAGAGTTAAGCCAAAATTACTCAGTTATCCTAATTAACAACTTGCTCTTTAACAGCCCAATCACACACACGGCAAACGATTCTGTACAAATATTTGCCATGGTAATTTGCCACCCAAACCCCATAGTTACTTGTTATTTCTGCAAAATCATAACATTAATCACCCTTCACAATCATTGTTATTTTAATTTGTTTTATTTGTGATATTAACGTAATGCAAAGTTACCAAATTCACCATAGTAACTACTGTTGCTATTGGCGGTCTGGTGTCAACTTTGATTACCATGGTATATGTGCGGCTATTAAAAAACAAATACGAAATTCTGAGCTTGCACTGTAACTTGAAACTGACGCTATGTAAAAAAAACAAGCTACCCTCACTACTCAGAAAACATAATAAGATTATATTATGAATGTATCAACAAACACGAGACTTGATGATGAATTAGAGGAAAAAGAAAGAGAGAGAGTGGAGTGTTGTACAAGAGTTTCTCAGATGCTCTTCTGACCTGCTGCGGTGCTGATAACTGCCTCGTTCCATTGTTCTGCGCTGGACACAGAGAAGGACCTCTGGTGTATCGATCCCTCTTTACTGTTCCCCACAGCCCCTCCAAGCGCTGAGCCCCCCGACTGCAGAGAGCTGCTGCTGTTCGAGTGAGGCGTACCTGAGACAGAGAGAGACACACAGAAGGGTGTTAGTAGACAGCAACGTGATGGAGCTGTGGCCTAGTGCTTAGCACACGTTACAAGCTGTGGTTCTCATCTGGGTGATGAGAGTTTGAATCTGGCCATTGTCATGTTCCCTGGTATTTTTATACTACTCTACTTTAAAGCATTTCAAGGAAACATGCCCATGAAGATCTCCCTTACAAATATTCACCATAGTAAACAGTTTCAGCTAAAACATCATGGCTACTACAGTTATTGTCACTTATTATGCAAAATACAGATCTTAAAGACAGGGTAGGCGATCTTTTCCAGAGACATTTTTGATATGCTGGTTGAAAGTCTTTTTACTCGCGTTGGAGAGCGCACTGAAGAGAGGGTGGAATCTTATGCTGAAAAAAGCTAGCTCGCTATTGCTAGTCTCTCCAAAAGTGCTTACCCTACCCTACTTTAAAATACAAATCATAAACAATAATACAATAATAGACAATAACAGACATAAATAGTAAAAGTACATTAAAAAAACGCTATTGCTACGACGCAGAAAAAGTGATGAATGTGGGGAAGATTTTGTATATTTTTCCCATATTTCACCGTCTTGTCACCGCATTCATCACATCGCTCTACACGAGCAGTCGCTCTCTCACCCTCGTCTCCCTCTCTGCCTCTGCCACTAATTAGCCCTTAATTAACAAGATACACTCGGAACAGTAATTAGCTCTCTCCGCCCGACATATCCATCTCTCCCCACAGTGTCGACTGAGCTGACGGCCCACCCCGGCTTCAATCAGCAGAAACCCCACGCCGGTCGCTAATTCACAGGCCTGGCTGTATCGCATGGGGTCTGAAAAACGGTTTGAAAATCTCTGCATGAAGACTCAAGGTCAGGTTTAGACCTTCATAGACGTAATGAAGATAGAAGATGTTTCTAGGTCACTTTGTGTTATGTTTAATCTGAACTGTAGGACTGTTCTTATATAGAGTCACATACAGGGCAAAACTATTTTTAAATGCACATAATAAATGCAATTAAGAATAATCATGCAGAATTAGAATATCAACCCTAAAAGGAAATAATGCTTCTCATTTTTTTGTCTAATCAAGGATATTTGGGTAATCTAAAGTATTTTAGCACAAATTCACACCTCACTAGCCAATGTTTAATTAAAACTTTTTCATCCTGATTTTGGCCTAAAGCTGGGAAGCAGTTAAGCATTCATAGTTCTAAGTTTCCATTCTGTGTCATTTGTGTTAAAACTATTTTCTTTTGCGGTTTGTTTTAAAGTATGTCTTTCTTTTAGACTGTACATGGTAAAGAACACTATTTGTGCTCTCTTTATTAGTATTTCATTCTCAAATTGGTTTTCTATTGCTTTTAAACTCTTTCCAAGCAGCACATTACAATATAATTAGATTTTCGTACTCTCTTCAGCTGTCCCTGAGGCTTTTCTGAAACATTAAAATATTTAAAGCAACACTGAAAGAAACACTTCCCTCACAAATATTTCTTTATATCTGCGCTATAAAAATGCGTTATTTCATTCATATTATGTATTCATATGCATTTATACTCGGTAACGTTGACCTACGTTCTCCGTAAGCCATCATTTAGAAAAACGATCCATTTGAAAGTTTCACACGCAGAAATTCACGCAAACACCCATAAGCTGTTTAGCATAACTCCAGTGCGCCAACTCTACCGAAACTTAAAATTCACACGGAAAACATTTATATTTTATTTACTAGGCTCTAATGCATTTCACAGTGGGACTAAACTTTTCTCTGTTGTTTTTCCCTTTATGCAATTTTGTCTTTTTTTTGACACGACTCTGCTCGTCCCTGCCTCCGCAGCGCTGATTTGGAGCATGTTAATTTAGCAAGTACGCCACAGCGTGAGGTTGAAGCTGTATCGCTCTCTCCCTGCGAGAGACGCCCTTCCCCTATGGGGACCACACGATTAATATTCTCGCACCCAACAAGATAATTACTGATACTAATTAGACATGATTATGTGAATTTGATACACTTATTACTCTCGCTAATGGTTAGGACGCATTAGGCTAACAAGAGTCTGCTCTTGCAGTTTACTTTAGCGTCTGGCAAAAAACGCCTTGACACAATCAGAAGTAATTCGCGAGTAATTGAAAGAATAGAGGGTATTCTTATATTTGTCTCTTCCGAGATACGTAATCACTACAGTATTGTTGAAGAGTGGATTTTATTAATTCTGTCATAATATTGCCCCTGACTAGTTTAAATGCGACACGTTTAAATGACAGGATTAAATAAGGCGCCGTTATGTCTCAGATCAATGCAAGACAATATTGGCATCCAGCAGAAGTGATAATTATTGTCTACTGTTTTAAAGCACACTGCTTATGAGCTGTGCTAATAAACGATGATTTTTCTGTAATGCCCCATTAAAACCTGCAGCAATGTACTTACATTTATATACCTGACATTAATGAATGACTCCATCTACACTTATTTTTATTCAATTAGCAGACGCTTTTATCCAAAGCCATTTACCAATGATAGAGCATGTAACATTTTGTCTAAAAAGTCGACAGTGTTTTAAAAAAACAAAGCTACGTTTATGTTTATGTAAAGTACAAGGAATAGAGCTGAAGCTACAAAGAGATGAACAACATAGAAGAATGAGGATTTTTTTAATTGAATAAACCAAGCTTATTGACTGTGGATATGATAATTAGGGGCAAGTTGAGTGATTCCCCAAATCTTATACACCAAAATCTGGATATATAAACAGAAACAAAAAATGGTTATACAGCAATGATCTGAAGTACAATTAGACAGCTCTCAATTTGAATACAAAGAGTCATAGCTTGAGAAAATGTGTGATCTAAAGTCAATTATCTGCATAACAATTTGTCAGCGTATTCGCGACATGCTGGACTAAAAGCAACTGCATTAATCGTCATGATAAACCATTGAAACGAAGCATTCAGTGGGTCCAAAACGACTCCAAACGACATATTGTCACACTTTTGTTATTTATGATTTCATTTTGCATGCCTCTGCTTGAGAGAAAAGGAAAAAATACGCCCCTAACCAGGCCTCATCTCCATCACAGAACTCAACAATCATCGCTAATTGTCAAATTTGATGCTAATGATTGATGAATTAAACATATCTCCATCAATTAGTCCCCAGAGAACAATTCTGCATAAAAAAGGGGATAATGCAATTACAATGTGAAGAAAATCAGACGAAAGCGCAGGGCATAGAGCGTACGCCCCATCTCCTGCCACTTCACGCCCCTTGAAAGTGACACTGAGTGGAATCGAGCTGGAGGTCTTACACGGGCGCAAAGTGACCCCGTCACGTCCAGGGTGCAAATTTTCACCCGCTCAGAGTTGAGCTTAAAACTATTAAAGCCGGAACCAGCAAGTGAATCATTCAGAAGATCACATTCCAGATATAGTGCCACTATCAAAACACTGTACTGTTTATAATACTGTACATGAATGAAGTCTCAAATCAGGCTACTTGTCAAATAGAGGTGTGTGTTAATCAGAAATATGATTGGTGGATGATAAAATAAATAACAACGAATCACACAAACGCTGAAAAGGAGACTCAAGCCGTATCTAAAGTCCAGAATATGGCTGTAAGATATGAAAATTTGCTAAATAATGCAATATGTAATTTAAAGCTGCAATATGCAATTTTTGGGGTTAAAATAACAAGATCACTTATGATCTCCTTAACGATCTCCTTACCCTGATTCGCAACAATACGTTTATAATAATGATTTATAATTTGAGCTGTCAGGTCTGATTTCCCGGGAAATGTCAGTTTGGCTTCATTTGACTTCAACATACATAATACAAAGTACTTAAACCGTAACCTGCAGTTTTATGTTTCAAACAGAGGTGGCGGTAGACAGGCAAAAGTTACGGGTTGCAGCTTTAAATGAAATTAAAATATGTTTAAACACTGAAAATTATATAACCAACATGCACCAGCATGCGCGTTTCACACTCTGGAAAAAGAAAGCGTCGCTACAACTTCTAAAAGTGAACAGAAATGTTGTTCTGCTGCAGTACATGAAAACGAATCTGATGTTACTGCGGCTGTCTGAGGCTGACTCATCTACTCAGATTAATGAGTTTGCTATGAGAGCGCCACAGCTTGTTGACGATCCTGCATACGTCAGAGCATGCACGAGCACTCATGCAACTTTTTAACAAATTAAAATTATCCAGTTACTGTAAACCATTGCAATATGAATATCTGCGATATTTCAATAAGTTCATATATATCTTGCAGCATTAGTCCAAAACAACACAGAGATTTAAGACTGGGCTCTCTTAACTAATGTCAGTGAGAAACCATCTAGCAACTACCCATAACACCTTGGACACCACACAGCCCTTCCTACCAACTGTATCAGCCTGGTATGGGGGCGCTTAGTCTGGCAGGATAAACAGCAGTAGATTTTGAGCAGTTCTGTTTGGTACTGCTGGTGGCTCTTGCTCTTGCAAAATATGCACCAAACAGCTGTAATATAAGACACATTAACAATTACCTACTTCACTTATTCCACTGCACAAATCACGGCTGCAACATCAAAATTATAATATCAAAATTATTGAACTTTTGCAAATGTGAATTTGATGCAGAGTGATTGTTTTTCTACACAGAAAGCAAAACAGGTACGTTGGTTATATAATTTTACGTTTTTAATTACATTTGAAAACAATTAAAAATTGATTTCACAAACAAAAATGCATTATCGTATCGAATACCGCATTATTTAGCAAGTTAGTGTGCAAATTGTTTTCTAATTTATTTTGCAAAGGTCGAATAGCTTCATTCCTAAACAGAAAGAAAACAACATCTCCGCATTGTTCAGCTTTCTGTGCACGCTATTAAGATAAGTGTCGGGTCCTGGCGGAGGCAGGCCTGAGGTTGTGGTGTTAAGTGGAGGCGATGGATTAGCAGGGGGGTGGCGAAGATTTCTCCTCATCTCTCCTTGTTTCTCTCGCCGAGCGCTGTCAGATGGCTGATGAGCCATGGAGCGTGTCCTGACCCTCCGAGCCGAGCGGCCATTATATACAAGTGTGGAGATAATGAAGCATCAATGCTAATGCTGAAGAGAGGGCGGGAGGGGGGTTAGATCATCTGCTGTTCGGGTCAGGGCAAAACGCCCTTACAAACTGACAGTTGTCTGGTGGAAACGCTCTTTGCTCCTTTTAAAAGACACGGATAATATTGTGTCTGTTCGCGTAAATGGAAATGCTCTCATAGCCAAATGTTTGGGAATTCGATACGCGGCAGATAAAGGTCTGACTGAAATATTGTGACAACCAATAACAAAATGCACAACTTTTGCTTTTAAAATATGTGACTGAGGCACATTGTACGTAGAGCTAAGCGACGTTTTCTGGATAATAAGCATTTGAAACTGGTTTAGAATGCCTCGAAACATCCTATTTCCTTTTTACATATAAAAGCAGCGCGTCTGAAATGATTGTCATTATTAAACGAGGCTATCGTGAGACTAACACACGTGGCTGAGTGTCATTAAAGCTGATTCAACTCATAAAAGTGTCCGATGAGGATATTTTTTTACATCCAGAAATATTATCATTGCTAATTTAGAAGGATCCTGAATATTCTTCAGGTGAAGAGTCGTCGATTATGTGTTTTTGTAAAGACCAATGCTGATACGATATCTAGGGTGCACGGTGGCCAATGTAATGCAGATATGTAGTATATATAATACTAACATACAAGTAATGATCGCAAACAAAATGAACACTAAATAGCTAAATTTAAAACAATACTTATTTTGCACCACATTTACTTTAAAATGATAATATATACTGTTGAAAATATATACTAAAACACACACATATATAAAATAACACATATATAAAATAAAATACACACACACATTTATACAGTATACGTGTGTTTGTGTGGGTTTACTTAACCATATACTGGTTTATACATTAACCAAATCCTGACAAATTTGAGCAAAACCTCGTTTTGGGGACGTCCTCATTTGTGAAATTGCTATAAAAACAGACAGACAAATAGACAGAAAGACAGATACATAGAATTCAACAACAGGTTTGTACGCTGCAGGTATGTGTCAGTTCACAAGGGCAGGCAGCGAGAATCTGTTCATAAATGCATTTACTTCCTGCATCCTGTAGACTGTATGTGAATTAATACATGCAGTCCTGCGTGATGTTCTGTCTCACACCTTTATACACACACACCTCCACAGCAGATGTCACTGATTAAATCTGATGGGCAGGACCATTAGCACTTTGATATTATATATCTGTCAGCCGTGAGACAATTGGACGCATGCTTTCCGAATGATCATATATAAAACTGTTCGGGTGAATACTTAGCAGAAAGATTAGACCGGGCCTTGTCGAGACAGACTCTTTTACTGGCGGACATGTGCGTTCACTCATTTGCACTCCTTTAACTCTCTCTCTTTTGCTCGTTCTTTTTCTCCCCCCATCCCACACACCCCCCAGAGCTCCTAATGGTCTTTGGATCGGGGGAAGTATATGAATCACAGACTACAGGGAAAGACAGGGCTCAGCTAGACCACCATGAATGAAAAATTACCCCTTTGTTCCTTCGCATCAATTGCATGCCTAATGAAATCAGAATCAGATTGCATAATCAAGTGTGCGTCCTCCACTCCGCGGAGACCCACTGCGAAACGTAACCTTTTCCCTCTCCAGTGGAAATTAACGCAATTTTCCTCTAATGTGGCGGAGAGAGAAAGAGGGAAGCAGAAAAAAGGCCAGTGTCGAATCAAGGAGCGGCCGTTGCGGCACAAATTGGTGCAAAAATGAAGGTCAGGTGGCGTTTCCTAAAGTGACGCTGATGAAAAGCGACCAAAGGCGCTGCAAATACTAACAACACTGAGTAAATGGTTTACATTTACGTAAATGTCCAAACCTCTATGTAAAATAGATAAATTATATCAAACAAATGGTTAAAGCCAACAAAAAAAACAGCAATTAAAACCCAATTTACATCTGTAATCTGTATTTCTGAGTGACCTGGATATTCGATGAGAGAAAGAGGAGGGGCGGGGCTTGATTTTTTTATTCATTAAGAATTGATTGGATCGTAAAAAGTGGACCTGATGACATCAGCAGAAAAGAAAAGTTGTTTCAGGAGGAGCGATACTATTTTAACATACAAAGACAATTCTTTTGACTGATATACACCAATAAATTGTTCACAGTAAGGACACAAAAATGTATTGGGAAAGAAAATACTGGACACATTGTTTAATCATATACTCATTATAATATTATTTCTTTAATCATTACGTATTTCCCCACGTTTGCAAAATGCTACCAGACCTAACTAATGTTCTTCATGGCTAACAGCTGCCTGAGGTCATGTGTGAGCTCTCTGCCCCCAAATCTCTATTTCTGTGGCCTGAATACAGCAAAAGTCCAGATGTTGTGACTATTTAAGGTCCAAATGCCCCAAATTGTTCTATTCAACCTTACCTTCACCCTGCTCTCTGCAGTCAGCTAAAGGTTAATTAGTTACCAACCTAACTCAACCTGAAGTACTGCTGCTTTTGTGCTTCTCCAAGCAAGCCAGTTCATTTAGCCCGGCAACCCTGACAACTTCCTTATGTCTCTGTGACTAATAAACTCTCTATCCAATACAAGGCTTTGGACACAGGACAGAAAACTGCAATTCCCAGAAGCCCGTGCTGACCTGACCGCAATGGTGCAAAAGCAATTAGCCCAGACTAAGTGATTTTGAAGTCCAGATCCAGTACGTTTTCACTCATGCCAGCCTGCACAACCCCTCCTGTTTTTTTATTAATTACACTTGATCTGAACTTCCTAAATCCAATTACACCTTCGCAAACCTCCGCTCTCGCTTTCAAACTGCCTCTGAAGTGCTAAATCTGTCTGTTCATGCTGGGCAAAACAAAAGCAATATATAGCTAAAACTGAAATCCGTCTGCATCGTACATGGACCCCAGCGATGGCTTAATAACAGAGCTCCTGATTTTTAAACAGCGATTAAGTCTTTGCCTGCGGCTATGGGATGTTTTTATTGAGAAAAGGAATTTCAACTTGAAGGGAATTTGAATTAGAAACAACTTAATTTGTGACTTGTCAAATAAAATATTGCAAACGCACTGTGCAAGTAAATTGCTACAATCCTAAAAGACAATTTTGCATAAATATATCAAATGTTATTTGTATGCCAAATGTAGGTAACGTTGTAAAATCTCAGAATTTGTATTTAAAAACAAATTATTTTAAAACAACCTTTTTCTTCTGAATAACATGCACTATGACCATGAAAGCATATTAAAGCTGCAATCTGTAGTGGGTTAAAAATGAACAAAAATAAGTACATGATTACATGACAGATCAGTGTTCAAAATGGTCTCCTGACCATATCCTGATTTACAATGGTAAGTTTATAATAATGATTTATAATTTGAGCTGTCGGGTCTGATTTCAGTTTGGCTTCATTTGACTTTAACATCTAAAAAAAGTACGTAAAGTAACCTGCAATTTTATGTTTCAAACAGAGATAGTGAGGTGAAAGTTACAGACTGCAGCTTTAAGAAAGCAAGTTGGGTACATTTTGATTTCATGGAAACTTTAACAGGTTTTTTTTTCTGTAAATACAGAATCTTGAAATCAATTTTAGGGGATATTTTTAATACAATTTGACACTTACTTGTTGCCCCGATACCAAGCTGCAGGGTGCTGCGGTCCTTGGTCAGTCCGTTGGTTTTCGGGCTGGCCGTGGGGGCGACTGTAGCCACTGCTCTGGGCGGCCGTTTCCCTGGTACCTTCACTGTTGTTCTCAGTAAATCTATTTCTTTTCCATGCACATTCTGCATGTAGTCCTAAAAAATAAACAACATTGTGTAAGCAAAGAACAATTACAGGACATCAGTACAAAACAAACCCACATTTGAAATGAACAGACTTCAGCCAGAGCAGAAATTTAAAGGCAGTGTGTACGATCTTTCCTGAAACATTTTTTGTTATGCTGGTTAAAAGTCTCTTCACATCATGATAGCATTTACTAAGTGGTCTAAATCTATTTATCCAAATAATACATCTTCTGTGGAAGGTGCAGGACCATAAAATGTTCATCCAGTTATTGCATTTAGTATGAATGCAATGACAGGATGTCCTACTTGCCTGTCAAACTATGTATTTGCATACCTGTATGTATTTGCACTATTGTAGGAGGCGTGGCTTTGGAGAGCGCTCTCCAAAATTGCCTACCCTACCTTTAAACGTTTAATTTGAGAATGTAATTCGGACTGAACAAAAACAATAGAGAACTTTTCAAAAGTTCAGCTGCTTTATAAACAAACACGCCAATGAATAACACCAGCCTTCGACAATCAAACAACTGCAGAGCCCACGCAATCTATTTCACCTGTTTCCGTGTTTGCTGCAGATTAGCTAAATTAGCATTAATGACTACAAGCACACTCATTCCCATTTAATTTGGGCGATTCCATTTTCTTGGGAGTTTGCGTCGCGCAAATGGCTTAAGCCAAGGTGCAAATTACCCAGCTCAGCACAAAAAAAGGCGAGCAGAGATTTTGGCCTCGGAAGTCTCGCGCCAAACTCCTCTTCACTTTTATTGCGCCCCATAAAGCACTAATTTCTTCAAAAGCCTCTGTACTAATTACCCAGTGAGCGTTCTCATTCCATTTTATTGCCGGAATTAACAGCCAGTTTGAGGCGCAGAAAGCTATTAAGATGTGTGATTAAGCCATATTCAATTAGTTTCTACAAACAATTTAATTGATGTTGCAGACAGAATTAACAGAAGGGGATTGTGGGATAGCTCGGCTGGCTGCGGCGCAAAATTAAACCGTCGTTCTTTCCCTCGCGTGCTTAGTGCCTCTCTTTGTCTTTCTCGTTGAGCTAAACGAGTGGTCCACAGGTGTCCAAACCCAAACGACTGTAACAGCGATGTTTATGACGCCCATGGAACTGTGTACCTATTACACACATCGCTGGCACAAGATGCCCATTACAGAGCTAATCAACACACAGTAGCTTTGAGAGACATGAGTTTGGTCAAGATATTAATTTTGGTCATAGTCCATGGAGACCACTTAACGTTTCCAGTGTAACATGTCTTGCGTGGTCAAGCTACGCTGCTTTCCGAGTGGATCTTAATTAGGAAGCCCTTATTAATTAGCAACCTATTGTAAACACGCTATAGAAATGCGACGACAGCCGTCTGAGAGATGCATACATTTAAATGAGGAGCAGAAAGATGCAAGAAAGCCACGGAAGGGGCGAGAGGGGATTTAAAGCAGTATTAGGGCAGCGTGGGGGTCTGACAGAGATAAATGCTCCATGCAGATCGGTCTGAGACGTCCCCGCAGCGACAGCTGTAAGAAACGCTTGCTGCCGTGGCAACTGGAGAGCGGTTGACCTGTCCAGCACTCAGCTGTGATACTGAAAACACTTTCTGAATACTTCCTTTAACTTACTCATTTCTTTATATGTCATATAAATAAAGCTCTTTTAAATACTATCAAATGAAAAACACAAATTTGAACAACGCCATCTAAGGCCATTTATGCGTTCATATGCAGGAAAGAAAATGCATCTTTACCAAGCAATTTCATGGGGGATTTAAATGGTATTAAAGATCAGATTCACAAACTGGTTCTTTGAAATGATTTCTTTAGCAAGACTGTTACTAAAAACCAAATATTTACGACTGCAGGAAAAACTTGTTTGGGAGTTAAATCGTAAGCTGGGTGACGTGTTGACACCATGAACAACACTGAAGCGCCAACCTGAAATACATACACTTATAGTTAAAACAAGAAGAAACTACAAATCAGTGAATCGCTTTAAACGATTCATTGAGTTGAACCGTAAGAAAGGACAGATTCGAATGGAATCAAACGTCCAATCAAATGACAGAGAAAAGGACGCTTACATGTAAACTGGGGTGGTACGTCAGAAGGCCGTTGTCACACAATGTGACGTATTTCTTCTTCCACTCCTTATTAAGTGACTTTCCACTCCGTTTCAACAAGATTCCCTGTTCAAGACAAAAACAAACAGAAATGAGAATATTTCCAAAAAGAAAACATAGAGGCTTTTGAATTGTTCTGAAATGTTTTCAGGATCAGTATAAAGAGATAAACCGATAAAACAGAATCTACATCACTCCTAAATTAAGAGCTTTTTTGCTTGTGGTATCGTGAAAAATACATCAAAAACATCATCATATTACTGACTGATACTTCCACTGTAGGTTGTTAAAGGTCTAACCATCAAAACATCCTACTCTAGTATTATTAAACTAAAAAATCCACACACAAATGATCACACAACAATGCCACAAAGCAGAAGAATCGCAGCAGAGTGAAAACTTATGCACACACACAGCTGTAACAGCTCACATCAGATATACACTCATTCACACACATTTAAGACTTATTAACAGAGCGTGAATTTTCACAGATGCAACATTAAGATAAAACTGTTTTCCCCTACAGAGCTCTTTACATCAGGTGTGAACATTTGCTCAACATTGAAGCAACGTTTCTTTCATTGGGTAGGTCAGTCTGTTTTGTTCTAGTTTTGTTTTTAAATTTTGCCATGGATTGTTGGTGTGAGCAGACCTTTACATATATATGCATTGGGGAAACGAAACGTTCTTACAGCCTAAAATTCTTAGCTGAGTTACTGTAATAAATAAATAAAATTCACAGCAATCGTTTCACACATAATATTTGCTAACAAAATCATTTCAGTTCAGAGTGATGTGAACAATAAAGGGCCTGGAGTAACAGTAGAGTGACAGAGGTTCAAACAGGAAGTCTTGGGGTTGCGTGCAGCATTCACACATTCTTGCACAACATTTGTGGTTCCGGGTTCAAGAGCAGCATGTTTATAAGCAAACCAATTTATCTGATCCAGAACCACCTTATCTTTGGGTCAGACTGAGCTGTGGAACAGAAATATCAAACACTCTGGAGGAGAATTTCTTGTGCACACATCAGCACCGTGGTCTTGTGGGGCTGAAGGAGACCAGGGGCTAAATCCAGTTTGTGTAAAGATCCTCTGCGTATTCTTAAGCCTGGTGAACTTTTCCAGACCTCTGCAAGCGTGAGGATTAGACCCTCTGATCCTGAGCTCCTCAAAAGCTTCCAACCTCTCTCCTGTGCCCTGCTCAAGGTCTCGCCATCAATCTCCCGCTGTTATTTAAAAAAAGTCCTCACTGAGTATTATCCCATGAATCCAGCCAGGACAAACACTCTCCGTCAGGGCAGAGGGTCTTTAGGGGCGGGCGGCAGGGAGCGTGGGGTTTGGGTGGCCTGTTTCTGCTTAATTATGGGATTAGGGAAGAATCTGTGCTGCTTAACACATTTCCTGATGGGATTAAGAGAGCGTGAGGTCTCTGATGTGTTAACTGCCCGGCCTCGACCCTTATGGGGATTAATTCACATGAAGAATGCACTACTTGCTAAACATCAGGTGCTGACCCGGGGTCAGCTGGGTGTCATGGTGTTTACCCGACAATCAAACCCTAATCCCCTTCTCACCCTGATCTGATCCCTGCACTGATACTCTCTGCTAATACAGCTCCATGCTCTTAACCACCTCTGAGATGCTGGTTAAAACCTGTTAACTGTGTCACGCTGTTTAAACCTGTTAACCTTTGGTGCCCTCTCAATGGGACAGCCGCTTTACAGTACTGGTTAAAATGAATCATTATTACTAATTGAACTGATAATAAATATAAGATTATAAAAACAAACTGATATAAAATAAAATACAAATACAAAAACTAAATGACAGGGCAGCTGTTTTACAGTGATGTTTAAAAGCATTTTACAAATAATTACAATAATTATTTGTAAAGTATTACAATTTACAAATAGTAAATTGCAGTAGCAATAATTACAAATTGAACAAATAATAAAAATGAAATTATAAACAAACTTAATAAAACACAAATAATACATTTAATACAATAAAAAAGCAAAAATGTATCAATATCGTTGGACAAACAATCAGAATCAAGAATTCATCACTTTACTGTAAGATTCTGTTTGTTAACATTCGTTAACTTATTTTCCTTTCTTAACATTTACTAATATAGACGATATCAGTTTAATAGTACACAAGTTTGCACAGTTTACTATAGTTATCAATACCAGAAATGGTATTTGTTAGCTAGTTAATGCAACAGTTAATTGATTAACATGAATGAAAAATGAATAACTACATTTGCATTAGCTATCATTAACATAGATTAATAAGAGATATTGTTCATTTTTAGTTCATGTCAGCTAACGTATTAACTAGTGTCAACAAACAACTTTACTGTAAAGTGTTACCAACAAATTTGTCCTGATTGAATAATGCTGTACAAACACTGTAAATGAGTGTCTACGTTTATCCTAGATAACAGAGCTTTAACAGGTCAGACTTTTATTGGTTTAAGTCTTGACTCTATTAGGTTTCCACAATATATGTTGATGAATGTTCTGTCATTTCTTAAGAAACGTTCATCTGTTAGCTGCACTGGGCTGTCCTTTATTCCTTCAATAATGTGTGTGTTCCTACAGAAGTTTTATTGGCTAGACTATCAGATACATTCATTGGACAGCTGACTGAATGCTGTTGTCGATGGTTTCAGTGCATGTACAGGGATGTAGCAACAGTCATGGCTGTATGAACCTGATCGGTGAAACCTCAGCCCACAGTGCTAAACAGATTAATGCCGGAGGACAGAAATATGAACATCCCTCCTCAGTACTCAACAGAAGAAAACGCCATATGAGCCACAGAACTGCAGAAAATTCCATAAATGTCCTGAAATATTAATATGATAAACGTTTGTGTAAACGACTGTACTGGAAATACAAACATCTTGCATTAATACTCATAGGAGAAATCCAGTATGAGTCTTCTACAGTATGGATTTTTTCAGAAAATTATCCAATTATATGTTAAATTATATTCCTTTGATTAAAATGATTATTTACTTCGATTTGAACTCAGACATCATACAAAATCTTCATATTGTGTGATATCTTTCATACAGACGGCGGCTGTGTTACAAAAAACTGTCAAATGTTACATATATAGTTATCATCTAATATTTAATTTGTAATGTATTTATCACAGTATTTTTACGATTTGTTGTTTGTATGATTGGTACTGCCTTCTGTTCATGCCGATGACTTTAATACAATAAAATGAAAAAAAAACCCCAAAACATTCACACACACATTTCAGTTATTTGTCGAGTACATTATGAAGCATAAAATGTGCTTAATTATCATGATCAAAAATCAATTTGTACATCACATGGCTATATCCGACCGAGGCCTGTAGCCTGGTGTAGCTAAAAAAATAAACAAATGCTGGATGATGGCACACACACAGTCTTCCTCTCTCACCCGAACCTCTAGGCACACAGACAGCGATCTCTCTCTCTCTTCCTGTAGCTCACACTGATGTGTTTATCAGCACCACTGTTTTGTGGTCAGCCGAAGAGGCAAAAGGGAAAATAAAGAGGAACTTAGAGACATTAAACACAAAGGTTTTGTGTTGACAGTCTCTCTCTGACCTCAAGCTCTCACTGCTCTATTGTTGCTCTTATTTACCATTTTTACTGATTAGGAGGGGTGTGTGGGGGGGGCACAGTGTGTAATTTGCCCAGTGGGGGGTAATTATACACCCAGGATACTTTGATCTTCCTGGCTGTGCATTTGACTGGTCAGGCCATCAGCTCCATTGAGAAGTGTCCCACCCTGTCCAGCACCCCTCCTCCTCTATCTGTGAGTATCCACTACAGACAAACAGATTACAATGGGCGCTCTTAAAGAGATAATCCTGAAAGCTAGAGTGTAATCGATGCACAATGGAGGCAAAGAGAGATAACAGAGTATATAGACGAGAAAAAACCCAACCGCCCCCCCAGCCCCATACATTAACTGCATTTCTATACAGCCCATCATAGAAATAAAGTTATGCTTGACTACACTGCCGAACAAAAACAATTAACTATAAACTACATTTGCGATCTATTATTTCTACTAACTACATTTCTAAACTACTTCAAAACTAGTAAGTTACTGCAAACAACTTTTGCACTTTTACAAATTCTCCTAACTAATCCAATTTACAGCACATTCAAGCTATACATTTGATCAGTATGTGTTCCCTTAGAATCGAACCCACAACCTTATATAAATAAAAATAAAATATTTTTAATTTCTACTTTTAAACGACTCTGTGTTTTAGTGTGTTACATGGATCAGGCTTTGCATTCTCGTCTCTGGGTCTCTGTTCAGTGTGACGACACTAATCTCTGACAGGGGTTAAAAGTCAGGGTTCGGGGTCATTTGTAAATTGAATCAGAGGCTCTAATGAGAACAAATAAAGGAACGACTTCACAACAGAGAAACAAATATATACGACAGCTCCTGTGTCAAGCACCAATGTTAATTACAAAAAATTCATTTAATTATGAAACATTTTAAAATATAACATTTTGTAAAGCATGATATACCTCGCTATTAAAAAGTTTATGTTTGTTATAAAAACACTAAAAATGCATAATCATTTTTGCATAACAGATCCAACATCAGACAACAAGAAATTTCAGGACAAGCAAATCACCTGACAAAAACAACAATATATTTTCATGGCTTCTTCATTATTGTGATATTATATATTTGCTAATATTTCAGCGTCCCAAACAACACCTAACAAGATTACACCCAACAGGTACAGTAAAAGCATACTGTATAAAAACCGACTTAACATTGTGTTACACTGACATCTGCTGGTCATACAGAGAAACTGACACTGAAAGAGTGTTCATTCATTTTTCAGTGCCAAATCACACACAAACATTTAAATCTGCTGTTTTCAACAAGTGACTGATGTTTCACTGTATATATTGATAACCAGTGTATGGTCATACCCTACAGCAGTGTACTTACCTCATTTAATGAGAGTAAAAGTGAGGTGACGTACCTGTTTAATGGGAATGGCCCTTCCACTGCCTATACTGTCAGTTTTACTCTCACTGCCCTTTGACTGATCGCTGGCTTTCCGCGACTGCAAAGAAACAAGAGAACCAGTCAGTCTGATGCACAGAGCATGAACACAGGTGGAGGGGAGGTGGAGGGTGTGTGTGTGTTGTGTCTTAACTCTAGTGTGTGTGCAGTGAGGTGTGTGGTGTTGTGTTGTGGGGGCCAACGTAAAATTGCAAGAAAACAAACAAATGAAATAAAAACAAACAAACAAACAAACATCTTGATAGGCCCAAAGAAACACGCAAGCAGAACAATGCAAACATACAGCATTACACCGAGCGTGCAGTATATATATACATATTTACACAAATTAACAACGGACCAGGACAGACACACGAAACAACAAACGAAACAAAATCCCACAAGTTTGACCAGTAACGAAACACCCTCCCGCCCCAAGAGCTCTTTTTGGATCTTTGGCGCCTCTCTGTGGCTTTACCAACCACAGAACCAGCGCCGAATTCACACCATTCAAGAACAATACATACAATTTCATGTACAAATGCAAACAAATAAACAAGAATTAGGTTAGCAGGGGAAAAGTGGAAGAAATTATTACGCTGCGTCCTTTTAACACGAATTCTCCACCTGTTGAAACGTGAAAATATGTTACAAACTTCCAAGGTGTGAAAGAAAAGACAAAGGATTAGGGTTAAATATTCTCACAAACATTTCAAACAGTGCATGAAGAGAAGGAAGAGTAAGAAATTCAGCCGCGCATCAGGTCTTCACTTGAAAAAGAGGCTGAAAAATCCTGTGAAGGAATCGTTGAACAAGTTAACTCGCAACATATTCAAATTAAAAAGATGAATCGTATACAGTCACAACACAGCATGGCTGAGCATTCATACCTGCCACACAACATCATAGTCTCATACAGAAGAAGATGAAGCGCTCGCAAATGGAGAGGCACAGCATCATCTACTCAAATAAAGAACGCAGGTGTATATTTTTCAACAGTTTATTTCATTTGGATATATACAGACACCATACAAATCAAGTCACATGTTTACGTGGAAATAGTCAACAGGCAGAGCCACAGATTGCAGTTCCCACAAGAGAGAGTTTGACTAAAGAGGCGCTGTTTTATAGATCTCATATGTGTATAATATACTTTCTATAGAATACCATTGTAAATCAAATTCAATACAAGTTATACGGCAGTCTATATTTGTCCATTATTGAATGATATAAAAAAAATGTGTGCAATGCATGGAACAGTTCATTTTACCACATCGTCATGGAAACAATAAGCGAAGAATAAAATAAAGTAAAAAAATGGCTCTGGATCACAAAGAGATACTACATTCATACAAGTCGGTGCAAGACATTTACTTTGACCGTCTCTACACTTCCCTACGTTTATGAAGGCCTTCATAAGATCATGTTCAAACTTCACACTAAGAGCAAGGAAATCACACCTGCACGTCACCGTAACACCTGTATCAAGCAAACGACACAGCTTTATGAACATCTCATAATGAAATGTGATGTCTCAGGGCGTCACGTGACATCATGTTATTTCACAGTTAGTTTTGGCGGTCAGCATAATGGTCAACACAAACAAGTAAGCTATGTCATCCTTCCGGATTCACATCTTTTTGTTGAGGGATCTATTGCCATGCCAACAGTGCAGCATCAGGACCACGACTAGCATCACATTTGCGTATGATGTGGTTAACAAAGCTGCAGTGGTGTTAATAAAGGGGAAACAGTGACGTGTAACGAGGCATAATTTGTTGCACTCGATGTGAAGCCTGACTAGCTGCAAACAATCCGCAAACGAAGATTTTCTCCATCTGTCGTAAACAAGTCTCAGACAAAGAACTCGAAACAAAGACAGCCAGAAAAGAACAAATAAATAAGGAAGGAAGGAAAATAAAATGTTCAACAAACAAAAAAAATCTTGGCAAATCACCTCCTAGTGTTCGGAATTACCGCAAAAGGCAAAAAGTTCTGTCAGAGTTCTGTCCATTTGAGTTAGAAAGCATCCTTGTTTTTTTTTTTTTGTCATTTTTGAAAATTTTGGGGGCAAGGGCATTGACGGTAGCTATTGTCCAGGACAGGATAAATATTAAGCAATAAAATGACTGATTATGGTTCAGTTCAACATATTCTGGTAACTTAAGTCTTTTTTATCGTCCAACCAATGTCCTTTAAAGATCTCAACCATGGCTGCCATGGGGCATGTGTCCAAGAAAGCCATGGTGATACCCACAATGCAATGCAGGCAACTGGGGGGTGAAGCAGCACTTGGCGTGATCTGCGTGATTTGTTTTTCAGAGCCCCAGAGCTATTTCCTCCTCACTGAGGTCTGCCCAGCCCCGGGGGGCCCTCACATTGAGAACCCCCTTCCCATAATGCATTGCGGTCATACCACCAACACCAGCAAGGGCTCGTCTAATGGAGGAGAAGCTGGAAAGCCCTTTTAGTTGCAGAAAGGTTGGAAACAGAAGAACATATCTGGAAATATCGACAAAAACAGTTTAACACTTTGGTCACGGGGCGCTGATGAAAAGGTGATGAGGAAAAGAAAAAGAAAAATAGAAAAGAAAAATGATGAATGAAAATGATTGACATCTACATAGATGACAGGTGATCACTGGCGTTTTTACAGGGCAAAAGAGCGATGAAGTGTCCGAGAAAATAAAGACATAAACCCTTCCTCTAATCTGTGCTTTCGTATATAAAAAGAAATCAAGACACCACATCAGACCAGTGACAAAAAAATACCACAATGGTCATTTAAATTTGTGGAAGCACTTTGCTTGGTTTCCTGCCCTCTGCTGACATCTAGTGGCAAAGACACACACTGACGAAATGATATTAAATTAATGAGAGAATCAGCTGATGTTATGAATTATGGGGGTGATAGGAAATATTACTAAACTGGCACTGTTCTTTTTATATTATTCAATAATTATATGACCTCTGTTCTCTATAATCTTTATAAAGTAATTATTCTTTTATATATTGTTTTTAAATATTTCATTAACAAAATATTGAATTTATCGCTTTACAAGTATATTAAGCTAAAGTTTATTCAGGATGGAACAAAGTGATTTGTTACTGGCTGCAGTCAAAGGAAATCGGTTTTCTGTTCTAACGCCAGTTTGACTTTTGTTCTGTCTCACCTCAGTTTACTGGCAACTGACATTTGTGGGCGACGGTCCAAAATTGTTTTTCATTTTAACAGGTTATAAAGTCCAGTGCTAACTAACACTATGCTAAAAGAGACTGCATGATTATAAGGCATCTCTTGACTTTCAACAATCAAATAATATCTAACATAAAACAATGATTTAAATAAAGAAAAAAGCTGCCGAACCCTCTGGCGATCCGCTAGCAAGACAAAACGAAGGCTTTCCTCATTTATGCATGCTATTTCTGATTATATATTCTTGCAGTGGCTAAATTTGCCCAATGGCCTATGAGATGACTGGTTACACATGTTGTCGAAGAGGGAAATTAGTGTATGATCCAGCCATTGGTATCCATTGCATCTCCCAGCTGTCTCCAATGATCAAGGCGTTGCAAACTTTGCTTCTAAGTCGTAGAGAGGCTGTTTGGCCCCTCCCTCTTTCTTCTGGCCCCTCCCCCTTCCCCCCTCCCTCCCTCCTCTTCCCGCCCACCCGTAAGTCTGGTTCGGGGCTCCTCAGAAGGTCATGAGTTGAAACTCCCGTTCGCTCTGCCACTCGGGCACCCAGACGGGGTAGGTGGCGTGCTTCGGCTCCATCACGCGCACCGGTAGAGCGTCGTGTCTCGCGTGGATGGGGCTTGACACTACCTAGCAGGAAGGGAGGCAGAGACAGGACAGGGGAAGCTAGCACAAGAGCCGCCACAGCTGCAGCCAATCACCTTGCGGGATCCTTCTGATTGGAGGGGGGTTGGGGGGCGAATTTGATGGGGGTTAATTGATTCCTGAAGGAGATTGGCTGAATGGACAAATGTGGATCTTGATTGGTTAGATCGGAGGATGGTGGTGTTGCTAGTACAATGTGTGTGGCTCTGCCTCTCTGACTCCAGCGGAAAGACACGCTAGGTGAACGTCTGTTTAAGAAGAAAAGGGGGCGGGGCTTGCATGGGAATTTTGCCGATTTACACAGTAAAATTAGAAGGGGGAAGGTAAAAAAAAAAGTGTCTGCATGGTACGTTCTTAAAGAAGTACTGCGGAGGGCAGGTATTCAAATCCAGAGATATTGAAAAGCTAAGATATTTCTTTTGGAGTAAAGCTTTGTAATTTACAGTCTATAAGAGGACAAACAAATCAAAACTGTAATTCATTTATTGTAACTCACAGCATCTTTCCTTTTCCTGGACTTACTTTCAACATTTAACTTCCTCTCAGTGTTTACTAAAATATGTAGCTATAAAAAGCATGTTGTCATGCGTTTCTGTGGTAGCAGAGGCAGGAGGGATTTGGTTACACTTCACTCTGTACCTCCCTCTTGTGGTCAGAGATGGTATTACGCTCTCTGGCTTTGCCCTCCGCTGCCCTGGGGGAAGGGGGGGGTGGGTGATTAGGGTACCTAAGGGCAGATCCACTCACTGCAGACCTACAAACAGCTTCTCTCTAGCTCATTGGCCATTTAAAAGCAGCGGGGGCTGCTGGAGATCTGCAGTCAGGGGAGATCCAGCACTCTCAGTAGTGGGAGTGCGTGGTGCTCTGCATTAGCTGTCTCATACTTACTGTGAAGATGTTGGAGCGTCGTTTGGACTGCTTGCGGATGGGCGTGGGAGTGTTGGAGGCGGCCACTGTCTCGATGCGCATCTCCCTCTGGCTTATGCTGGGGGTGGAGGGAACAGAGGAGGAGTAATCGCTGAACGCGCCTCCTCCATTAGCAGCCTAGATAGATAGACAGACAGACAGATAGATAGAGATTGATAGAGAGAGAGAGAGAGAGAGAGGCAGACAGACAAAGAGACAGACAGACAGATAGATAGACAGATAGGGTATGAAAGCAGAAAAATAAATTGGATAAAGCAAAAGAAGAAGACAGGAAATGAGAGAAAAGAGCAGAAGAGATTCAGTGAACACAGTATTATCAGTTTGAAGGAAAAATGGGAGTTGACAGTTGATACATTTTATTTTCCCAGTTCACATACTTGTACTATGCGGTTTGAGTATGTACTTTGAGAGTTAAGGGAAAGTTTGAGTATGCACTTTGATAATGATGGGAAAGCACATATTTTAGAGTGTGTTGTAAAACTGTATGCCCGTACTGGCCCATCACAACATCATATAATTATGTCTTTCAGATTTCACCTACACCTCATTTTGTAAGCATTGGTACATTAACGTTACCATTACATTACTTGACTTTATTACTTAATATTATTGTTTTGTTATTCTGATCTTGTTCTGATAAGTTATTCTGTGGTTCAGATCCCAAGCAGAAGTGACTTAGACAACAACCAGATTCCAGTTCTGGTCTTTTCAACGAGGGCCACGTGATTGGCTGAGCACAGGTTTGAACTGACAGTGGCTGATCCCTGATCAGCAGAAATGCCCTATTGACTCACCTGATTGATGTGTACAGAGGGGATGGATGCGGCCGGCACTGATGAGTGGCTGGGAGAGTTGGGCAGCGATTTGCATGGACCAATCGAAAGCTGCTGTTTTTTCCTCAGGGCCACAACTTTCTGAGCAACTGTAAGTCACACATCACAGGTATGACAACTATGAGCACTACGTAAACTTTGCATGTTATGTCATCATAAACAAATATTTGACACGTCAACCCATAATGACAAATAGTACACACTGTATTTTTTACTTCCAAGTTACTGTTTACTATTAACTGTTAACTATGTCATACTCACACAACTATAAACACATCAGACAGGTTCTCAGCTAATAGGGAACGTTCTCAGAACCTAAAAGTTCTCACACAGTTATCAAAAAGTTCCCGCAGTAAAATTTGTAGATTTTTCTTGAACACTATATATCATATCAAAATATTTATTTATAAGTTGTTAGTGAAACATTTGAAAAAGGTTACATAATTTCAAAAGTTTAAATAACGTTCATATAACCAAACAGTAACGTTAATACAATGAAAAAAACTGGACATTTTTTTGAATGCTCCTAGAACTTTCAAAGTTATGATTGCAACGTTCTTATTACTAAATGAAAACATCTGGAAAACGTTTTTACAACCTAAAATTGTTAGCTGGGTTATAGCTGCAAACGTCTGCACGCAAATGATGTTGAAATGTTGTGTGAAGGTTTGGTTTTAACAAACACAAATAATCAAACAAAATGCAGAATCTCTTTGTTTTACCTGCACAGTGGGACTGACTGAGGCCTTCTAGTTTTATAAAAGCCTTGATATAAATATCTAGGTTTTGTTATCCATTACTTTACAAACAGTAAACATTATTTCAATAATTGCTTTTGAAAAAATCCAGGGTTTTTTACAGCTCATGACAATTTAGTGTTAATGCTTTATTTCTTGAATTCTGTGAATTATTAGTCTGAAATGTTCTCATTGAGTAAATGCAGATTTCCCGGTAAACAACCGTGAACCTTATCACATCTACAGACATTAGGAAATGTGATTCAACGTTTTCCACGTTTGCCTTTTAAGAAAATAAAGAGCAAAAGCAATTAGGAGAAAGACAGAATGACTTAAACAATATATGCGTGAAAAACAGACGAGCGCTTTAGAAACAGACAGTTTCGGTTCAGAGAGCCAAAGATCTTGACGTCTGTGTGCGTTTTCAGAGAGCTGAAGCAAACGTCTCTAGACAACAAACGCATCTCTGTCTTTTAATTATTTCAAATGGAGCCCGAGGAGACAATTACACGCAGGAGGGGAAAAAAGCAGCCCGGCAATAAAAGCAGAGAGAAATCCATCTTGACAACTATTATATTGGAGAGCACAGAGCAAACTGCAACAGTATGCTGCAATAAAACAGCTGAAATTATCGCAGCTCCACGCAACCACAGGGTAAACCCCACAATGGACGTATAGCCCAGCTATATCAGGTTATAGTGCAGCTGGCTGATAAATACTTATGTAACATGTATTTTTGGGTGCTGTGAAGCCACTCCACCTCTGGCAGGCAGCAAGAGGGACACAAAAGAGATGTGTGGGCTGATTTCTGGAGGTTATTACATTCAGGCATGCTACAGAGGTGGGCGGTAGAGAAGCGTACGAGAGAACCTGGAGTGCCACTGATATTCGGACTGTTTTTGGGATCGTTTGCAAATGTTCCAACCACTAAAGCGCCATAAACAAACCAAATTAACAACAACAACAACAACAACAAAAAAAATCTCTGTTAGACGAGGAAATACCACAAAAGACAGAGATACAATAGCGAGTTCTAGAACAACTGGACAATAAGATATTTCATAACCCTTTCTACAAAGCCTATTGCACATACAGCATAAAGCAATACAAAATGATTCGTTCTGCATTACAGTGCATTCAGAACATCTTTTCTTTGTATTCTCACGCAAATAATTGTTGCCACACAATACAATACAATAAATAATATAAAAATGCACACACATGTAAATGCATTAAAACGCATGTTTTGCAGTGGGTTATAATGCATTCCACTCTTTGAAGGTGGTTACAATTACTTGAAAAGATATCATTTATATCTCAGTTTTAAACAGTGATGAGCCGCCTTTCCTTCACCTACACAGGCAACTGTCTTCTAAGGGTTCCCACGCTCTAAGGAACTGCATAACGGCGTACAATCCCACAGACTTATTATTCTTATAGCTACCAATGCTAATATACATCTTACAGCAAATTTAACACACACACTTAATAGAGCTACGAATATAACAGTCTGATTAAACTCCTACAGACAATTAGCACTCTTACGAAAGAACTGCAGTACCATGTATTCTAGGTTTCCTATTACACAATGTATTTCATAATGTATTTTGTTGTCTCTGCCTGTCTGCCCTATAATGTCTTTTCTGTACAGCTGTTTTGCAACAATGCAAAATTGTGAAAAGTGCTATACCCATCTAACAGGGAACATACTCGGGAACATAGAGTGTTGGCTATCATTCTCTAAAAGTTCTCTCAAAGTTAACAAATAAAGTTCTTGCAGCAACATTAGTTTTTAACATTTTTAACATTTAACTTTAACACTATATATTGCAAAAATGTTAATTCTTATGTTGTTAGTGCAACTTTTAAACCCTTAAATAATGTTCATATAACCAAACAGTAAAGTTAATACATTATCTAAAAAACTTCAAACTAACATTTTTAACATTTTTGTTGCTTAATGGAAATGTTAAGAAAACATTCTTACAGCCTAAAACAAACAGCAGGAACTTCAGTCATAAACGAATGAGGCTAAACACCCACATGGGCTTTAAGTACTTTTTACAGATATTGGTCAACACATGAAGTCATCTCACCATCTTGAAAGACTCGCTCCACATTAAGGCCATAGGTGGAGCAGGTCTCGTAATACGTGGAGCGCTTCAGGTCATTAGACAGTTTTCGGGCCCGGGCGTCATCGATCACTCTGGGGTTGGTGGCACTGATGGCATCTTTACACAGAGACAACACGTGACGTCATGACACATGAAACAAAAGCTCACTGATGTCAAAATGTAAAAATTGAAAGTTATGGAAGAATACATAACAGATTATGATAATGATTCATAGTTTAAGTTGTGGGGCTGAATTTTGTAGTTAGTATCTAAAGAATTTAAACTTGTCATCCACATTAAGAAAATAACCTGCAATTTTATGTTTCAAACAGAGATGGCGACAGAGAGGTCAAAGTTACAGACAAGCAGCTTTACTTTTAGCAGCTTGACTCAACTTGACAGCTGAAAATCTGTCATTTAAAGTTTATAAGCATCTCTTCTCTCTCATTAAAGTCTCATTTCAATACAAGTACTAATGACTGCGCAGGAAAGTGTGTTTCATTTTCGAACAAGCTTTAGTCTTACAGCTTCCTGTAGATGAGACATCTCAGTGAGATCCTTTGGCATAACCAAGCACATTTTTTCACCTCTGGACAATGATGAAGTGCATGATTTAGCATTTTAATAAAGATGAGCACACATCGCATTTCATCCATCCGGTGCTCTATTGTGGAAAGATAATCGAGTGTCTGATGGTGTGATGACTCACCCTGCGTCCCCACCAGCACCATGGGGACCTCCGCTGTGTTCCTGTAGCTGGAAAGACGCAGGAAGTAGTTATAAACCGTTTGGAAGCTGATCTCATCCTCCAGGCTGAAGACAAACACCACAGCGTCCACCCAAGCAGCGAACTGAAAACCAGCACACGCGACATCACCAATCTGGACATCTTTAAACACGGGCATCTTTCATGCTGCTGTCATAGCATTTCATATTTTGAAATCTGTTTGTATCTGTATTTATATTGCATGTTGCATCCAAACAGCTGCAGCATGTATGGAAATATGATTGTGTCAAACTAACGTATCTTTACAATTAAACAACTGCATGTGCTACTGTACCTTTAAGATTTCTATATGTAAAAGA
Organism: Chromobotia macracanthus; assembly: GCA_036877525.1. Classification (NCBI taxonomy): domain Eukaryota; kingdom Metazoa; phylum Chordata; class Actinopteri; order Cypriniformes; family Botiidae; genus Chromobotia; species Chromobotia macracanthus. The sequence continues at coordinate 3,495,548 of JAZGTH010000085.1, forward strand.
CTTTTATCTGATTAGCTTGTTTATTTGCAGAAACTATCACTGTTTTTATAAGAGTTGCTGAATAATGTACACATATTCATATTGTGGCAACAGTAAGATGCTTTCAATAGTAGAACACAGAAGTCAGATTTTCTCTATTTTTATTTTTATTTTCTCTATTTTTATGTTAATTGCTTCTCCTAAACAGCAACACAATTAAGACATTTAGCTTAAATCTTTCTGATCTTTGTTATTCACATTCATTTTATAGATCTCTTCATATGCATTGAGAGTGTCATTTAGAAAGTCAACAATCAGTTTGTTTCTAATTATTATTTCTCCTAAGCTTTTCTTGGGGAAACATTGGAAACCATGTTCGCAGCTAAACTTCATTAAATTATATTTTTCTCTGCTAGTTGTGTTTTGGGGTGTTATAAGGTAATTATGTTTCAGTGATTTAAGCTATTTTTACTATCGCTAAACTTCACGTGTGTTATTTAAATTCATCCTTCATAGCTGTAGAGAAAAATCTGTAAACCCGGACGCATTTCGTGACCGGTGAGCGTTTCGAAACCCTGACTCACGCACTCCCTCACGTCTGCTTGAAATTTTAAGGGCTGTACTACAAATTCTTTGTGGTAATTTGCATTTTAATCAATTACTCATTACCATAAAACCGGCAAAACGGAACACAGACGAACAGAGAATAATTATCACGCCTATTCCGCTAGGAGCTGCGCTGCCAGGAAAGTTTCGCTCGAAATCTCCGTTCCCACGACACAGGAAGTGAGCGCTCATCTCGTCTCCGAGAGCTGCCACGAGAACCATCACGCTATAATTACACTGCGCCGCAGCGAAACGTGAAAACAAGGCCACCCTGAAATGGGCCCCTGAGGGCGAGTGGAGCCTTTCATAAAGTCACAGCATTCTGACGCCGAATGGGGATTGGTTGACACATTTGAGGAATATTTTAGCAGCTATTTGGACAGTTCTTGGCTTGCGAAAAAGTCTCACTTTCTTCGATATCATCAATTATTGTAGCGCAACGTCAGCATGTTGCCCTGGAGCTGCAAATTAAGCAAGATAAATAAGGGGCTTGGGGTATTTATTACTAGTACTGTACATACAGCTTCAGTATTTATTGACATAAACAACACTTGCACGTCCATGTTTATAGGAGATGTTTATGCACGTAGTAACCATGGCTTTACCAACCCACATTATGCTTACCTGCAGCTCTGGGGGTCCACCTTCATCTCTGATCAGCAGAAGATAACTCTGTCCGTCCACCACTATCTCCTTTTTAAACCGCCCACCTGCAGGTATACAGACAAACATTATCAACACCATTTCCACATCGTCTTCCTCTCTGAAGTTCATTTACGAGCTGAGACAGGCACTGTTTACGTCAGTTGCATCAAGGAGGAGTTGCACCGAGGAGACACCCCTGAGGAATTCCTCAAACCCTGTCAATTTTAACACAGACACATTTCTAATTTTCAAGTAACATGTTTTCTGGCAGTTGTGAAGTGTTATGGAGAAGCAAGGGATTGTGGGATAGAGGAAAAGAAGGGCATGTGAGAGCTATGAGTACATGTCTAAACATGAACTAATGATCAAACGTAGTAGAGTCACCCATCTTCTCCTGCGTGAAGCACAGAAACATGTGCTGCGCAACTTACAAAAAAAGAAATTTTATCAAGTAAATTTAATTAGGCAAGTCTTACGTGAAATCTGAGCCAATCCAGCAGCAGCTGCGAGATGAGAGTTTTAAGGATCTCTTCTCAACATATGTGCGATTTTTTACTGTTTCTCACAGCTGCTGGTGCTGCCACTGAGAATTTAATTGCATTTTCATATAGGAGGAAATGCTTTCTAAAAAATGTAAAGCAAATTTACAGCTGGAGGCAAGAAAACAAATTAAACTAAATGCGTTCCAAAAGTGAGACCACTATTTATATGTACAAACTGTACCTGAATTTTGAAACGTTTACTCAGGCATAATTTACAGCATTTTACTTGCCATTTAAAATGAAAATAGTATGCAGTGTATACTGTGTACACCTACGTATGTAGTACGCTAGCACTTTATTTAATTATTCAACTGATTGATCTCAGGTCTACTTTAACTAGCTTTAACTTTCTAGCTACTTTAACTGCTAGAAAAATCCATCGTGGACCACCATGACCAGACCTGAGAGAATTCTTCACTGGCAAATAGTATTAATGAATGATTGAAAACAGATGAAAGAAATGTAAACATTAATCCGAAGCCACACTACTCATACCACATAAAACCCTTTATGAAATGAAAACCTCCGCTTTTATCTCAGCGCAGTGTGTGACCGAACCCAGCTGAAGTTCACGAGCCGCAGCAAATCCTTCCTTTTTAGTTCAGTGACCTCTGGAGTCAATTGGAATTAAGAGTCGAGAACAAGAGTATTAAAGCTCTGCTGCATGGTAGCATGAGTGATGTTATTAATAGCTGCTCGGCAGGAACAGAACACAGCAGAACATAATCCCACCTGGAATTCCCAACCAATAACGGCAGAGATATTATCTACAGAGCCAGTGTGCCAAGCGCATTACACATATACTTAATTACTCTGCCGTACCTGTGTGCTGTGCTACGTTGAGACTAAAGCTCTAGCATTGTTTAGAAGTGAATGATATGCAAATGAAGGTCTGAATTCATCTTCATAACGAGATATGCATCCATTGCTTAGAAAAATAACATTCTTCTTAAAAAGCCATGCTTTTATGCATTGTCTATAGTGCAAATAATGAGCTACAGTACGTCCAATTGTAGTAACTGTTCGATCAAATGTAAATATGAGTAATAGGTTAAAGAAAATAGTAAATAGCAAAATTAAAAATTAAAAACTGTGAAACAGTAAACAGTCGGCCCAGCAAAAAAAGAAAAGCTAATTACAGGTGAAAATGCCACAAAACATCAGATTTAAACAGTCAATTGTTTTGTTTAATTGAAAATAATTGCTTTTCAGGCACATTCACAGAGAAATTTAAGGGTGAGCTATAATTGCATCCTGCCAGGTACACACACGTCGCGAGGTGTCATAACAGGACTGAATAAAATCATTGTGTTTCCTGCTCATTCAGACCGCCGCAGAACGTTTTCCACGCTGATGGATTCGGCTCGGATTTTTCTGCTGCTAAGGCTGTGTGCCGGTAGAAAGAAATTACAATGAGAAACAGAGTCTCGCTGTCGCCAGCAGGGATGAACTGCGCTGCGTTGACTCTTTAAAAATTCAGCCTTGGTTCGTCTTCAATGTTTCTAATGTCTAATTTGGATTTTATAGGTGCAGCTGATGCCAAGAGGCCATAAACGTTTAATCTCTCTGCCGTCACTCAAAAGTAAACGGGCTGGATTGATGACACGGTCTGGTGGCGGCAGGCCAGGCTGCCCGACCCTCTTGTTGCCATGGCAACACCTGCGCTATCACAGAGGTGGAGCATCGGCATGGAATCGCAGAGCCTTGCGCAGGCAGCGGCGAATAACAGATAGCAAATGATGGTGGAGAAATTGGGGTAACGTTAAAGAACGCGTTGCTTAATAAATCTGGGAAGGTCTGTTAACAATGTATGCGGTATGAAACAACTGCATTAAAGGTTAATTTAATGCACTCTCTTTTTTTTGTCTTCTTACATCCAAATATTTGTGCTGTGACAATCTGCTACACATTTTAAAAGAAATTGATAACACAAATGAAACAGAATATTAATCATAACATAAGGTACTGGCAGACATTGTGCGCCACGTGAATTATAAGCATCTTATTGATGTCTTGATATTTAGACCCTGAATTCTGGAACATTTTGTATTATAGAGAGAAAACTCTGTTGTTATTGAACCCTGTTAGCTTCTGTTCTGCTCTGTTACTCTTTGCTATTCAGGTATGTTGCTGTCATTTTAACATAGCAGTGAGTCATTGATTTTCATTGTTCTCACTGTACTGGATTTAAGCATTATTCACCACTACAATGCAGTGGTGTTAGAGGAAAACAGAGAATTTGACTCAATCAATGTGAAGTGTGAAGGCCTTGTTCGTAACAAGTCACAACAGGTTTTAAAAGCCTCTTTTTTCCCCAACAGGAACACAATGTGCACAGCCATTCAAGAAAACTCACCGGGCCAGAACATTCATCATTTCAGCAGTTTTTTTCCAATGTGTGTGTATTGTCAACCTGTGACATCACTTCATTTAAGAAATGTGTCAGGTTGAGTGTTAGTTAGAATATACTGACTGAGTCTGTGATGTGCTATTGATAACCACAGAGAATGATTATGTCTTGTTCTGTTTGTACAGTAAAGCATTTACAGTCTGTGCAGAACTTGCAGTCTATGACAGTCTATGGCGTAACATAAAGTGACATAAGGTTTAAAAGGAGAAATGTGCAACTTGTCATTTTCTTAAAGAACTTCAACTGATGGTCTGTACAAAGCCAGGAACTTTGTACAAACATGGTTGATAAGGTGATTTTATCACACTAGTTTTTCGTGTGTGCACGAGAAAACCGTTTTGGCATGTTTTACAGACTGAAAGATGTTTAGCATACACTAGCAGAACTTCTACTAAGCCAGTAACATTCATTTAAAGAAATAAGCAGAAGTTGATAATCTCCCATCAAATTTACATGTGAAGTTGTGTTATTGTTTGATGTTAAAATATTAAAATGCACATTTTGCTCTTATGAACTACAGGAATGATCAGCTGACCCTGCAGAATTTTGACTAAAGCTTGTATCTGAAGTATAACTTTTAAAGCTGCAATCCATGACTTTTGCCTCTCTACCGACATCTCTGTTCGAAATACACAATTGCATGCTGCTTGTAGAGATATTTTCTTAACATGGATGACAAGTTTAAATTCAAAACAAAAAAACCTAACCAAAAAATTACGAATTGCAGCTTTACTTTGTCGGTATCGACCTAAAACTGAATTTACTGAATGATGCGGGAACAGTCTAAGCTGCCAAAATTATTTGTTTATGTAACAATAAATAAATATATAAAAGCCTACAGATGACCATATGAAGCAGAACAAATTTATGGACAGCAAAATCTGCTCCACAGCAGGAGGTCTGGTCGGGTGACTGACCCAGATAAACACGCTGCGGTCGGCCCACCCTGCCGCTCTACTCACCCTCAGGTGACTCCTCCTGGACGTATGTTCCTGTCAGATACCGGTGAACTAATGCCGACTTCCCACTAGACAGATTACCCACAATGCCCTGTGCACAGAAACAGAGAGTCAGGTCACATATTAGCAGTGAATAATTCAAAGACAAAGAACACACACACAGGGTACATTCTCAGAACATTGGTTAATGTTCTCTAAAACGTCTTTCAGAAATGTTCCTGCAGTAAAGTTCCTGTAGAACTTTTTCAGCATCATCTATCATATATCAAAAAACATTATTCTTAAGTTGTTAGTGGAAGGTTAAATGTTTAAAATGTTTGAATAACATTCTTGGTAATAGCATTAATACAACATCTAAAAAAAATGGACATTTTGAACATTCCTAAACTTCTCAAAATAACATTGTGTTTTTGTTACTAAAAAGGAACATGAGAGAGATGAAAAATAAGACTTAAAACAGATGCAGTTAAATTTTGAACAATGACCCGTTGAGAGAAACAAACCACTGTAACCTGGAAGAGAAGACAGGGTGTGAAGACAGGGTTTAAATGAGGTAAAAACGAGGTAAAAACGAGGTTGCTTTGGGACAGAATCGAGCTGGTTATGCAAACTGTGAGGAAAGGAATCTGCTGCACATCTGCTCATGTGAGATTACATTCATTAAAATGAAAAGACAGAGATACATAAAACATTATTTGCTCTCCTGAAGGGATTGACTTACTCTGGTTTTACGACTCTGTTCAACTTTAGACAAAGAACTAAAACAAATGGTCCTGATTTCTTTTTTAAGTTTCGCCCTCTAGAGAAAACAATTTAGCTTTTATACTGCAGACAGCTTTACTTTTGCGCCCTCTGGAAGCAAGCAGTGAGATTAATATCAGGATGCTGAAAAACCTGAAGGGGACATATATCACGAAAAACACTATTCAGCAATTTGTGGATCATTAATACTCATTTGACATGCAAAGAAGTTTGCCCATCATAACAGTTCATTTACATATAAAAGTCTTAAAGGAGCAGAAAGAGCCCATTTAAGATAACAATTGTTCTTGGTGCAAGAAACTTTGGCTATCATTACGACTTCAGAGAAAATTAAAATGCTATGAAACTTCAGAACAAAATTCAGACCATTCAAGATCAGAGCAGCACACACGATAAGTTCTTCCCAGCAAACAGGGAACGTTCCCAGAATGTTGCCTAATGTTTTCTAAAAGTTATCAAAAACTGTTCTTGCAGTAACATTAATAGAACGCTTTTAATGTTATATATCGTATATCAAAAATGTTATTCTTAAATTGTTAGTGGAACGCTTTAAAAACATTACAGAATTTAAAAAAATGTTTGAAGAATCTTCTTATAATCAAGCAATGATGTTCATTAATGGAAGCATTAGGGAAACGTTCTTACAACCTAAAATTGTTAACTGGGTTAACCAACCATCTCTACCCCAACCATAACATACCCTGTAAACTGAAGAGAAAAACAGTTTAGTGTATAAGCCTCTAACTCAACATGAAGCTATCTTCTTCTAGATGAAAAACACAATAAAGGAGACCAACTCTTCATTTATCAAAATAATTCTCTTGGCCTGAACAAGAAAATTAGCTTTATAAACTATTCAACACCAACAGATGGAGAACTTCCCATCTGCATCCAGGACTTCCCCATTATACGAGACATCCTCTCTTATCAAACAACCCCTCAGCCATGAAGAAAACTTCAGGAGTTTCCTCACACCTGATGCAACATTGTTCTGTCTTTCAGTCCGTGACACGACGTCTGTTTCTGCACAGCCAGATGATAAATCCCACCAGCTGTGGACGGACAGCTTTCCACACATAATGAGGACTGAGATTCGGCTGCCTCTACTTACAAAAACTGGAAGCAGTAACTGGAAGGGAAAAACATTCGCTCGCACATTTGGAAGAGGAGCAACTAGGTTTGCATCAACACAGAACTTCTGGCTGGAACCCCGAACCCTGTGTGGGGGGGGAGCCCCGCCCCCTCATAAGCCACGCCCACAGAATTCCTAAGATTCCCCAATGCCAGTCATTCACAAAGTTTTACACCTCCCCCTCTTGTTTGTGTGTTTGTTTATTAAACGTTTTGGCTAATTTGATAATATTGCCAATGACAGTGATAACACATTTTTATTTAGTTGAACACCTCATTTTTAAAAGCGTTTAATTCCAACAACAGCCCTGAAAATCTGATAACAATTAAAAAGAATGAAAATGAAAAGAAATAAACTGATCATTAGTTTAATGTTATGATCAATAACCAGGCCCAAGGAAAATATACAAAAATACTTTTTTCTGATTGTTTTATTTTTGAGTGACAATAGATGGAATGGATTTATAGTGCCTCTGGGAATACTGCATTCTTATTGGTAGATGAAATCATATTCAAATTAGCCAAAATATTTAATATTTAACAGGCACAATACACTGAATATCCTGTATATTCCTGGGAATATATATACAATATATATATACATTCCTGGGAACCAATCAACCTTCAGAGAAGGACGGAATATTGCTTTAGTCATTAACATGGTAAATCAATCCATTCTTTCCCACAAACATCAGACCTGCTATCATCTCCACATCTATACAAGAAGAATTAGCAAGATTAGGAACCTCTCCAGCTCTGTTCTCCAAAGAGTCCAACAGAACAAAGACTGATGAAAGTATTAAACAGGTCCAACATCACGTCTTTCATCCCTGACATTACAGGAAGGATGTCAATTTATCGGGTTTATCGGAGGATAGAGCACACTGTTAACAAGATGGAAAACAATAAGTCTTTATAATACCACAAGATCTGGAAACCACACACTCCATGCACATACAAAAATTTCCCAACAGATTACTGGATGTATTCTTTTCATGTGCACATGGTTTCATCTCATTGCCTCATAACATGTTACAAATAAGAGTGTTTGTTTTAATTGAAAGATTAGAATAATTATGATGCAGGCTGTTTTTTGTGAAAAGCACAGAGACAATGGTGAAGCTGCAAATGTGTGTTTATATTTTAGTTTTATAAGACTATAATAGTACTGTAGCTCAATTGGTAAAACACTGTGTTAGCAGCACAAATGTTGTGGGTTCGAATTTATTGTAAGTCATTTTGAATAAAAGCGCCATGCCAAATGCATAAATGTGAATTTTTTTAATAGTAAAATAATGTGATTAGTGGCTATTCAGACAGAATATTCGCTTAAAAACCCAAACGTGTCCCATGCGGAAAGGGCAACACAGTAGCAAACGTCACTGCGTGCTGAACACATTCAAGTCCGGACACCTCAGGAATTATGGGTAAAAATCACAAACCATTTTTGAACATCAGAGGTGGATCACATGTGAAATGTTGGAAAGATCACTCACCACTTTGAGCTCTGGTACGGATCGACTTAACGTCCATTCCTGACTGTTGACGAACGAGTCTGCAAAACAACAGACCGCCAGTTTAGAAAACAAGTGCATTCGTTATTTCACTTGATGAATTGCACAGACACAGAAGATTTTTTAATCCGGTATATCAGACAGAGTTATTATTAATTCATTACCAGTAAACAAAGAACTTCGATTTGTTTTTTGCTGTAAAGAATAGTGGTTTCTCGTTCACACAAAACTTAGTAACTTACTGCTACAACACAAGGGAGTTGCCAGGGTGCTGCCTTGTGGTTGCTAAGGTGTCCAGAGTGGTTTATGTGTTGCTAAGTGGTTGGTTAGCCCACCCACAAGATTCTGGTCCCTATAATATATAGCTCAGGCTTCTCCTTCAATCTAAACCTATGGGTTTATGTGTTTTTGTCTGTTTTTTTATCCCCCACCTGAAAATCTTTAATCGAATCGCTTAGTAAAGTAACAGCAAACGTCTCCTCAATTAAACACGGTTCAAAACTCAGAGAAAAAGATTTAAGCTAAACAAGCTAAACAACTAAACAACACTAAGATGTTGTATTAACATTACTGCTTGGTTATAAGAACGTTATTCAAACATTTTTACATTTTGTAATGTTTTTAAAACATTTCACTAACAACTTAAAAATAATGTTTTTGATATATATATAATATATAACATTAAAAAAAATTTCTACTAGCATTACTGCAAGAACATTTTTAAGAACTTTGACAGAACATTGAAAGAACTTTGAGAGAACGTTAGCCAACATTCTGACAACTGGGTACAATCATTTTTTTTGCCATAAAAGGGTCTTTGGAGATGCAACCAGGTTAACCAGGACTGTATGTTGAAATGCTGCAGCTGATAACTGATTACTGATTAACAAATTAAATTTGCTGTCTTCTTTAGGACTGTGTGTTCAGAAAGCCTGTTTTCAATTACCTCTAATCCAGTGAACACCCATCTTATCTTGGCACTAAACTTCGCAACTGCCTTAAATAAAACCGCTTTCAATCCCATTAAAAGCAAATGAACAAATGTAAGCAGATACAGGAGAACATGTCCACCACAGAAACACACAATACACTTGCTGTTCAGTACAGATCTGAGCTATGCTAAGAGATCAGTCATTGTTATACTGTTATGTAGGAGTACGAGCTACAGTAAGCATAACTATGTCAGCAATCTTCTGACCCTATGCCATAAGCACTGCAGAACAAGTAACAAGTTTCATGAAAATCTAGCTAGATCCTTTTTTTGTTCATTAATGTTTTATATTTTAGGCTGCCCTTTAATAAAATAACTAAAACACAATCTGTCATTTCCTTACAAACAAAAGATGAAGATCATAAGTGTTACTAATAACCATGTTTGTGAAGGAAGCTACATGGATTGACATGGGAAAGAATCTCATAAGCCTCATTGGCTCAGCAGATCCTTGCCCTGCCCTGTTCTGTGCCACACACACACACACACACACACACACACACACACACACACACACACACACACACACACACACACACACACACACACACACACACACACACACACTCCTTTGTGCAGCGATTACATCATCACACTGGACACATGGGCGTCCCTGTTTAATGCAGTACAGAGATCTATGGCGCGGCATTGTTCAGACTATTTCTCACTTCGCTGCTCTTGTCCAATCAAATCAACATGACAATTCAAAGCTTCAAAAAAGAGAAGAGCTTCTTTGTGGATTCAGAGGGAAGCAGGAGAGAAAAATACACAGAAACAAATCCGTCTCTTAGCTAAACATCTACCGTGGGGTACCGCAAGAGATTCATTCAGGGGAGAAGATTGTGAGCTAAAAGTAACGCACGGCAATTCTGAAGGTATTTTCTCATGTCCTTCATTTAAACTTGAAGCTCCATGCCCCCCCACTCAACAAAGGGCTGAACTGAGTCAGATACGACTCTTCCTGCAGAGTTTAGCAACATGCCCTCATGAAACCAGCTGTTCTCGCCCTCGATCGCTGCTCTCACACACAGATCTGAGAAAAAGATGACGCGCCCACAGACGAACACATCTAAACATGACAACCACACCCCAAAAAACACAAGACACAACATTACCATTTTTTCCAAAGCTGTGCCGAGTCCGATTTCTTGGGAAATGTCAGTTTGGCTTTGATTGACTTTACATACAGTAAGATTTTTAAAGTAACCTGCAATTTTATGTTTTAAACAGAGATGGCAAAAGAGGGCAAAAGTTAAGAAACGCAGCTTTAATAACTGAATTCAGCAAGGCAGGTATTGAGTAAATATCGCAGTGTTTTGAAGTGACAGACAGGAACGGCTAAAATAAACCCCCACTGCAGTGAATAACCGTCAATCTGATCTTGCGCTTTGGAATTTCAATTTGATGCATGTCTTATTCGGAAATGTGAACTGCAAACAAAGCTCTTTTTCAGCTGTCATGCGGGAACTGAGGGAACTTACATTGTTATGAAGCAAAAAGAAATTGAGTCAGAGTTTTCAGAAGGACAAGGCCATTTGAATCGCATGGGAGAGCAGGGCATTTATAAACTGCGCTGAATGCAATTTCAGGACCTCCTGGAGACGGAGACTCAGTTTCAGAACTACAGAGCCAAGATGAGCACCAGCAACAGAGTACTTGAGTAATCAGAAGTGACAGCAAAGACTGATCACGAAAACCCCAAAACGGACCCTTTGTTTAGCTCCGACCCCCTTGGTTATTGACCTCAGTCAGGGTGGACGCAATATTTGATGTGACAAGGCTGTGGGAGGAAAGATGGGTTGTATAGTCTGTAGGTCCTATGACAGGTCTAATCTTTATAACTCGTAGAGTTTTTGTCAACTGGAAACTGCATTTTTAAAGGTATGGAACAAATACGCCCATTACACAGACTGCGTCTCTTTTCCTTTACAAACATGTTTTCATCAGCATCAAAATAAGCATCCCTCAGACAAGCTTTACAGAATGTCCCCTAGGAAATAACAGGAGATTCTGTAAACAGCTCAATTTTTCATAAAATGTTTTTGTAAAGTGGTTAAAATTACATGGATATTATTCTTGTGTGGTCTGAAATGACATGCACACAGATTGTAATGGATTCTTTCATATAAATCTTGGTGCCATTTTCTAGTCTGGAACTTTACAGAGTGACCTCACCCTGTTTCTCTCATCCAGCTATTTAAACGCAGGTCCCAACCAACAGGGAACGTTGTCAGAACATTACCTAACGTTCTGTAAAAGTTCTCTCAAAGTTATCAAAATGTTCTTGCAGTAATGCTAGTAAAATGTTTTTTTATCATATATATATATATATATATATATATATATATATATAAATAAACATCTACAGGACATTTTGAACGTCCCTAGAACTTTCTGAAACAACATTTTTAAAAACATTTGTTACGTAATGGAAACATTAGGAAAGCGTTTTCACAAGCTAAAACTGTTAGCTGGGCTGACACGAACCTAAGGCCAAAAAGCCACGTGACTCTCAATCGGAGAAGATCTATCCTATAAGACGAGTCTGGAACTTTGTAAGCAGGTGAGCGAAGGCAAAGCCTTCTGGGCACAAACACAAAGAACTCAGAGCTACAGAAAACAGTCGAAATCCAGGAAAGACCTGCTCGTAAAACCACCAGGGCATGTGAAAACACGACATGCAATCCAATCTTCACTGCACACACCTAAGATTTGGCTCAAAAAGCCCTCGAGTTCAACAAACACACCTAAATTCCAGTTGTCAGTCACTTTCTGCAAAGAAAGGCCAGTAGTTTGGGAAGGATAGTTTCCATAGTAACCAAAGAAAATAAACTCCCAAGTAGATACAGAGGGTGTACACGGTGCTTAATGTTATCTCCATTTGAAAAGTGACTAATATCACTGCCTGAATACAAGCCCAGAAAGTCACCTGTGAGAGGCTGTTATGTTAAAGAGCTTTCCTAGATATATTTAGAAAGGTAATGTGAGAAGATTGTTACAGCTATCTTACATCCAGATCCTTGTTTGGATAATTAGACTCTAATTTCTCCTGGATCGTGTTAAAGTGGCTGAGTTACAGGTAATATTTAAGCATTGTCTGATAAATCAAAGATATCCATACAGTTCCCTCACACAGTTCCCTCACACAGTTCCCTCACACAGTTCCCTTATTCCCTCACTACCAGCAGAAAAACAGAGCAATAAAATATACAACAGGCTATACCTATATACATAAACCTATATATGTGTATGGTCCTATAAGCTTATCAGTTATGCATTTAGTCTCTGTATTCAAAAACTATTGGTTTTAGATTTAGAGTTGTTACTCCTATATGTCTTATTACAAGAGAAAGAAAGAAAAGGAGAGAGAGTGGAAGAGAGTGAGAGAGAGAGAGAGAGAGACACCACCTTATGTTGTCAACACTGCTCTTGCTGTTACATATGGTAACACGTGTCGTAAACAGCAACGTGTGATGAAGCACATCCTCTTCTTCTTTTAAAACATTTTGTTTTAACCCACTCTCTACCGTCTGCTTTCCGCTGCCATTCCAGTCGCCTTGTGTTTGCAAACATTTAATCCAAGTTATATAACCTGCCAGTTTAACTTCAACAGCAAAAGACACGGTAAATACTTCACATTGCATTTGTAAACCAGGCATCACTGATTTAAGCCTATAGAAGAATAGAACCGTCACAAAACAACTTAAAAAAAGACCACTGTCACAATTTGCATTCAAATTGGTATTGTAAGACATTACAAAAACTTACAATTGGATTTTACTGCAAAAGATCAGTGTGTAGATCAGATGTATGGGGTTAAAAATCTAGGAATGCATACAGCTTTTTGACGTATTTGTGGTCACCTAAACAACACACAAGTTGCAAGCAAAAAGGACAAAGAAACATGGCATGAAAACAAGCATAAAAGATTTTGGGGGATGTTACCTGCACACTGTCACGATTTAACCTTCAACATTTCAAAAGTGAAAATGAACCATCAGATTTTGAGTCTCATTCCTTTTCACATTTTTTTCAGAAGATAGACGACTCTAGAGTAGTTAGGGTCAACCTGTTTAGGAAGGTTCATATAGTAAATCTGTATCTGTATTAATATATTCTCTGTCTTTTTGTCTTTGTCAGTCTCTCATCCATCCTTAACCTATTCATGCAGTCTCTATTTGATTACCCAGAATGCCTTAATGATTAAGAGATTTGATGGATGCTTTTTTTGCTTCCTAACTCAATTGCAGTCCAGACTTTCACTAGAAGAAAACTCCTCTTGGAGCCAATTAACAGCTGAGGCACACACACACTCCAGCAGAGCCAAAGCACTCAGAGTGAATAATGCATTTAACCTCTTATAATGCCTGTAGGTGCAGCCCAGGCCAGCCTTTCAATATCACTTTAATATTTAATCAATTTGTTCTGCTCTCCAGGCTATGCTCAGGTGCTACGAGATAGCCTCTTCTGACAATATGCAGAACCTTTTTCTGGCCTCGACTGGGACATGAAATGAAATTTATGCCTTTTGCACAACTTACCTTGACCTTTGTGAAAGCCAGTGCCAGCTTGGGTCTCTATAGCAAAGGAACCGGGCTTTTTATTTTCAACAGGGGGGTGGCTGCCAACTGCTTGGCTCTCGGTGCAAACCTCAGATCTGTTGCTGGACAAAAGGTCCTTCCTCCTAAAACGACTAGCAATTAGCTGCCAAAAACTTGGTTCTGCCTGAGTTTGTTTGTTAGGCTTGGCAAGTTTGGCAGGGCGCAGAGGGACCTCCAGGACTCCTGCTTTGCCCCGAGTTTGGTACTGTATGTACTGCATGGCCCCTTGGTCCTCATCTTGCTCATGAGCTGGGGTCAACATCCTACCAGTAAGGTAGGAGAAAGGGTGAGCGGTTAGTGATGATTTTTCCCC